>JAULBU010047983.1:0-13353 GCA_032358235.1 Odonthalia washingtoniensis | reverse complement strand
GATCGGGCTCACGTTGCTCTTGCGTGGTGAGGTGATCTCCTCCGTTCCGAGCGTTGAGTATTAATCAACCTAAGGCGCATTTTGGGTCGGGTTTCCTGTAACCGGTTATGAGTCTGTCTTTCGACTTCGTCGGAGTCTTATTGGCTCCTCTGTTGAAGGTTACCGTGATGAGATAAATAATTGATAAAATGCTTAATGTCTAGCTCCTCTTTACTTTTCTCCTGCCCAACTCGGTTCTGATATAAATACCAGTTCTGAGATCAGTCTGAATTTATTTCTAACACGTGTGACATGTATCACTGTTAGTAAATACTAACATAATAGAATTACGAGTTGGCTCATTCAATCTATTTGGTCATCTCTAAATAGTGTGAACACTGAATTCAGTAAATGCTATAAATGAATGTGGGACCTGCATAAATTACTCCTCAATCACACGAACTCGCATCTGTATCAAATTTGTCGATTTGACACTCTTCTTTATAGATGGTGATGGCAGTATGTATATGGGCGATCGGGTTGGTGTGGGACCTGGTCGTGTACTGGTGATGACAGGGTCCGGTGGCGTTTCTGTTTCAAGAGTTTTTCTATTATGAAATTGTGTATATGATTGGCCAATTGTGGTTACCAAAAGAGTATTCTCAAACTATGGACTGTTATGGGGAGTATTATAAGGGGACACTGTAAATATCAAGCAAGATTAAAAATATCAGATTTCTGTGCACTATGCTACAAGTAATTGATAATTGAAAACAATAGCAATCAACCAATAAATTTCTTTCAGTGATCTTTCAGACAAACCACCGTGTCAGGAATCCAACATGTAATAGATTACCAGACTTTCGTCGACACCCCGATTTTAGTTGTTGAGAATGTATTTTCAAGAGGGATCTTGTTACTTCAAGTTTCCATTCGTACTCACACACTGTTAGAATACCAATAAATTATATACTTACTTGTGCGGGGGTCTTGATAGTGGATATTATTATGATTATTACAAATATTATATGATGATGATGATGGTGATGATGATGATGATTTTTTTTGAGGCCAAAATGCTGGTTGACTGATTCGCGAATGTCGTCAAAAGATACGTTTGAAGAGGAAAGAGGAAAGGAGAGATTATAAAATGCAATTGAGTGATGAGTGGAGACCAGACAAGTTAGGTCAAGTCGCTCAGAGAACTCATTTTATTCAGAAAAGTAGGCCTCCTTTCTGAAGAAATAGAAGCAAAAGAAAAGAAGATAAAGGTTCAAAATTGAAGTGAACACGTGTAATAACTCAGACTAATATTATTGGTAAGGGAGGACTAATATTATTAGTAAGGTAGGATTAATAAGGGAAGAGGATGCTGTAAGCAAATAGGATTAATAAGGGAAGAGGATGCTGTAAGCAAATAGGATTAATAATGGAGGAGGATTCTGTAAGCAATAGCGAAATGTAGTGTAGGAATGTAGAATATATTTGTAGACACGACTGCAGTCGACAACTTACTTATTCTGGGTTCTGGGATATGGGTACAAACGTACACATACATTCATCACACTGTCCACTTCGTTCTTCATCACCATGACCACCAAGTAGCGCATAATTCAAATCATGAATTGGATCTGGGCTATTATTCGTGATGTGGGTTATGTAATTATATTGAAGGTACTCTGTGATACCTTTCAACTTTGAAAGTGCTTCTCTTTTCCTCTCCCCTCCAACAACCTCCATCTATACCATGACTTTCATGTTGGTTATATTCTCGTATACAAATCCGTTAAGAATGTAGTCAACACATGATTTAATTTTCACATGACCTTTACATTTCTTTCACCAAATGACGAAACAAAGTACGTCCTAATTTTCTGGTTTCTGGAACAGCATTATCTTTGAACCAATACTTCCTCCACATTCACTCCACATAAAGATTTCTAAAAACAGCCGGTATTTTCCTAATATCCCCATTACACATTATCATTTTAGTGCCCTCGAAATCATTTGGATGTTGTCATCTCTTAGAATAAATTTAAGTGTCTGTTCAATTTTATCACCAGGAAATGGTCTACGTCCGTTTCTAAACTTAACAATCTCACCATTGTTAATCATATCTAGCCAATCGTCACGGGCCCATTTACTTGCATTGCAAAATGCACCACTACTTTTAGAAAGTTCACCACCGTCAACTGTCCCTTCAACACGAATACCTACCTCATATAATGTCATCATAGTAGTACCATCAATATCGTTTCTTCATCTGCAACTTCACCATCTTTCTCATCATCCTCGCAATAGGAAGACAAACCATTCAGTGGAAACTCCTCTTCATCACACTGCAACAATTTGCTATCAATTAGACGTTGGAAATCAGCGCCAGAAAGGTGTGCGAAAAAACACGCCCTCAACAATCGTTTTACCACACACTCTCTTCTCGTCTTACCAAGAACAGTTATCATACCATCAGCCAATTTTGTACTTCTAAACTTTTTTCATCAATTCTTCATCAAGTCGCGCCCATCCTGTTAAAATTTGACAGAAAATATCTTCCTCGCACATATATATGCTGTCTTAATCAGTGCCTTCCTACATTTTACAGGCAACTCCCTCATTGTTCCGTACTTTTGTAACTGTCGAGGCATGTTTTTGAATGCAAAACTTGTTATCTTGAATTTCTCAAAAAGTCGACGTGCATTCTTAGAAAATACTTGCTTCTATGCCTTGTGTTCATCGAATATAAATTTTTCGTCAATAGTTACGGAGTCCATTGTTTCCGTCACAGAATTTGTTGTTCCAGGTTCAACAGCATCCATTTCATTTCTCGCAGTTTCCAAAAATATAAAAGTGTTAGTAAAGTTTATTCAAGATTCCGCCGCTTATATATGGTTCATTTTATTGAAATTTTTATTGGTCAGCGTAACATGCCATGCACCATGTAGAGTATGCCACTTATCATGTGAACCTCCAGTCCAATACAGAAATTGCTAATACCAAAATTTCCGGCACGCTCCTTTCCAAAACAACGTTTTTAGCTCTAACCAATTAGAATGTTACGTACGTTTGAAGTCTATAAATTACGAGACAAATTCCTTCTTTTCTTTGTTCCATATCTTCAACTATTTGTTGGACGAAACAATATATTTTTGTAGATTTTCTTCTACTAATAGCTGCACACTTCCACTTCCTCCGCGTAATATCAGATTACTCTGCCTGGCCCTGTTCCGTATTACACAGCACAAATAATAGACGTGTTTCAAAACTTCTGTTAAACTCGTTCTTGATGCTATTCACACACTTATCTATTGTCGACTATTACAGTATCAATTTTTATTGATAAATGACAGAATACCATTCCCCCGCCCCAATTCACACTTTAAAAATTCTCTGAGGCACAACGGAAATAATGCCACCTTCAACATTGTTTCGTTCAGGTCTTTTCTATATACTACTACTCCCTTTAATCATGACTATTTTCACTATCTCAGTCAGTATTGGAAAAAAAAGCTTTGTAACTGCAACGATTAGGCTGCATTTCCAATCAACACGTAATTCTTTTCTTGTAAACCCTATGTAACTCACCAAAAACATACACATAACAAAGAGAAGTACGAATAAAATAATATCCCACACGAAGTGTACCTCCTACTATTTTTGTGTGGAAAAAAGTACGGTATTACATTTTTTATTGATCCTACTGTAACTTGTAGTCATCATGATGATACCATAGTCACCGTGACAATAATTTATAGCTTCATCTGTGTTCATGTTGCGCTCTTCTTGCGTTTCCAGTGTCCACCGAACACACATTTATGACTGTATGCTACTGCCATTATTCTTCTCGTCATTGGTTCATGTCTGATGTTTTTATAACACGTGTCCACGCTAAAATATTTTCCTGTTTTACATACATCACATATCCACATATCTCCTAACTTTTTTCACACTCCTAATGGACGGATATTGTTATCACGTAATAACTACAACTATGATTAATCTGAAACTCAACAGGTTGCAAAGGCAGACTCAGACGGTTCTAAACATATAAGTTTTATTAAAATCGGACAAGGTTGGTTGTCATAACAGCCACATACCTTTGAGATGTAAACATGCCATGCCCATTTTGATTTTTGAGTTAATTGTGGGCTTTAAAAAACGGAAAAAACTATACTATACAGTACTACAGCACCGAAATTGATTGAAGTATAGCTTTTTGGGCTTCAAGATTTTCATAAAAGTGCTGTTTTATCGTCAACATTTTCTGTACATTTTTATAGTTATTGTACATTTTTGGCCCTTGCTCTGCCTTCCCAATGTTTTTGCAAACTCGGTATTTGAATTATGTTTTCTTCAACCGCCGGAGGTAAAAAGTTAACCGCCGGTGGATGTCGAAAAATTATTACACTCGGTTGCAGTGATCAAATTCCTGTTCTTTCAAACTTCACCACCATCAAAAAATCAACATGACAAACAGGACTGTATCAAACGGACAAACAGCAGATCCTAGTTCAACTCGTGAAAAGTTCACAATAGATCAAACGGTGGCCTCCCCACCTCCTACCACGTGTACTGCAACTCACAATGTGGTCTCTCCTCTCAACCATCATTTATAGCAGCTCGGAATTCGGACTCTCCTCCTACTCCGTTTGTAACATTTCGCACTGCAGTTACCCCATCCCCGTTTACAACCAATAATTCTGCGGCCGCCTCCTCTTCCCAAATAGTGACAACTGAGAACACCTCCTTCCCCAACATCCCTATTTCAGCACCAACTTTACAAATTTTTTCAAGAAGAAGATGGGTAGATCTTCAGCCAGAAGCGGAAGTGAGACTGTTGAAGGAGGTACAAGCGCATGATGCACATTTGGCTGCTTTTGGACCGGTAGATGCATTGTTAAAAATTATTGCAGAACGTATGAACGAATCAGGATTACTCCCGTGGACAACAGATACCAAAAATTGTAGGGACCGGTTAAAATACTTAATAAAACATTGGAAAAGAAGCGACAAATACAATCAGGCAAAGTCCAGGATTACAGAAAACTTCACAGAATTTGAGAAACTGTGTGCCGATTTAAGTTCCGACGCTGATGACGGTGGGCTTGAACGCGATGTGGAACGGGAAAAGTACTAGCACTGAAAGAAACGTTGATTTATGCAGGTTTTGAAGTTCGAGACACAGCTATGAACCGCCGTCAACTTCGAAGCACAAGTGAACGTTCCCTTGAAGAAGCTTCAGATTTTCAAACAACTCCCACTCGAAAGCGTCATCTTACATGTACTGATGACATGTCCAGAGCTATTAATTCTCTGGAGGAAGACAAAAAATCAGGAATTGATTTCCAAATACGGCACGAAGAGCGTGAAAACAAACGCATGTGCATGGATTCGAAACATTTTACGTCTGAAAAGACGGTACATCAGATAAACAAAAGTTTTGAACAGAGAAGGCTACCAATTATAGCGAAAAGGCTCGAATAACAAGCTCAAAGAGACATACTTCAATGAAATGAACGCAAGGAAATGATGGAGTTGCAAAGTGAAATTTTAAAAGGAATGAGGCAACGTGATTCAAATCGATCCGAAGAACCTGTTGCTTCATTGAATGTTCAGAAGGAGCTCCTGGAGACTTTATGAATGATGAAAAAGTAGATATTGTCATTGTAAACCAACTATGTATTCTTCCAAAGATGGAGGTTTACATTTAAAAAACTGGCTTGTCTGCGATCCATACAAAGAAGTCCTGGAATTCCACAAAAGTGCACAAAATTCGTATTGCAAAGCTACTAGAGTGATCCCTATTATGTTTTTACGAGTGAAATCGATGTGCATGAAGTACTTCTTGATGTCTTTGAAACCCCATTCTAAAAAAGTCTGTAGTCTGTTCATTTCTTTGTTAAACGTTCGTTGAATTTCACTCAAAGCAGCCCTCTGATATGCTATTTGCAAATACTAACGCAAGACATAAGCACTATCACCATAAATATAACATTACCTCCCATCAATTAGAAATGATCTCTCAAGTACAGCCTCTTCATCAGAAACTATCGAAATGGTCATGTAATGTCTTCGTAATTCTAATGGACCAAAAAGATGGAAAATATGTCCGTCAGGTAGGTTGATAGATTGAAACTTCACACCATTTCTTCTTTTGTGTCCCGAATAAGTTGCGCTTTGTATAGCACCTTTCAGTCGTGCAATAAATATATGTGTTTCATCGATGAACCCTACACAACTGTCGTACGGTGCCCCCTTTTTTCTAATATATTCTGCATAATGTTCGGACCTCGTCTGAATATATTCATTTTGGAACTCAGTCATTAGTTTACCGTACTTTGAATTGAAAAATTCTAAACACTCGTAGAATATTTCGTTCAGAACCCCCAGAGTCTTTCCAAACTCCAACTCCAGCGTGGACCATCTGTTTGCAGTACCCAGCCTCCGACACATCAAACAGAAGGAGAATGTAAAATCTGTCTTATATTGTCTTCTTTTAGTGGTGTTTATTGCGTCTGGCCACTCACATATTTGTTTCAATCTGAGTATGCCTTCTTTTTTGAATCTATAATTCTGAATACATACCTTACCATCCATATTATAAGGTCGAATATCCATTCTTTTAATTTAATTTGTCCTATCCTGAAGCAATTGTAGTTTCTGAAGTTCATATGTAATAATGTTTGAAAACAGTGTGATCATTGCCATAGATACATATAATCCACGAGCAAATATCAAAAACGTTACGATTATTGCTGCCGGGGACCCATGTTTGCTTTTACATGCATCACGAATGTGCATTTTGCGGAGATCGGGAACCGTCTAAACCAGAGTCAAACAAGATATGTAGAATTAAATTAGGGAGTGATGTTGTTCTAGTACTTGAGGAGTGAGAGTATGGTTTCTTCATCCTTCGGTAGAATGGATCCGGAGAAAAATGGATAAAAATTTACTTTTCGCAATTCCCTCAACCGACGGCGGGCTAAGTAGGCGAGACTGAATTGCATGAAATGAAAAATACTGTAAGGGGATAGAACCGGCATCGCTTTTGTGGTGGTACCGGATCTTTTGGCCCGACATATGGCACAATATGATTGGTTCACGACAGCACCGATATGTAGGCTAATATAATATAGCACAGAGGGGAGATAAAAAACTTTCTGGACGCTGTTGTAATACTGTAGGAGTGAGGGACGTTGTTGTAGTACTGTAGGGGTGAAGGGAGGAATAAAATGAAAAAAATGAAAAATGAAAACGGAGTCAGGGCGGAAATAAAAAGAAACTTTTCGGATGTACAATTCCTATGTGTGTGTCAAATAATTGACATGTAATGAATTCTGTAAGCGAATCATTTATAAATTTCTTATCGAAATTTGATTTTGCCAAAAGAAAACCTGTTATCGACATTTTGATAAACTTTACTGTAGTCGTATTATCGTTTAGTATCGAAATTTGGGTTTCCCAAAACCCACTAAAGTTCAGTAATTGACTTATGTTAAATTTTAACCCTTTAGGGAAGGCGAGTTGTAAACCCACAGATACCTGATTTAAGAGAAGGTTCCATCCCAACGAAAAATCTTCATAGAAGTAATTAAAATATTGGATAAATCTTTCATCTCAAGTAGATAAATATGCCAAAAAATGTTTATTGGCATTGATTTGAAGTTAAAACAGTTTTTTGAAGTTCAAATCAGTGTCACATTTAATGTTCTGGAAAGATTCTGAAAAGTCAAAATAAGAACATTCAAAAAACTATTTGCAGTAATGTCACTTGCATGTTGTGCAGTTCTGAACAATTTTATGAAGATATTTATAGAGAAATAGCAGACGTAGATTCAGATCGTGAAGTTTTGTGCAATTGCACCCAACTCCTCAACTGCAAATATAGCGACGAGAATCAGTTATCCGACATGGCGAGAGATGGCACTTGTCGTGGGATCTGGACGCAGACAGGGAGTTGCAGTGCGTAATCAATATACCATATTGAAAATGAGAATGGCGAATTAGAAAATGAAGAAGGTGATGGTACCTATCGTGGAACGTGGGTGAAGGTGGGTTCTATTCGATATGATTGTAAAATCTACAACGAACAGGACGATGAAGGTGTGATGGGAAGGAAAATAATGTTTGAAATCACTGAAACGGGTTTTCAAGTTGGAAAAAAGAGAAAAAATATATGTTGATGTGGTAGAACAACAATATGAAAGCCAATGTAGACGTAATGGTACTTTCAATGAGAGTGAGGCAGCCGAAACTGTGTAAACATCAATTTGTGCCACAGTTCCGGAGCAAGATGAAGTGCGACTAATCAACTAAATCAAATGTCGAGAGAGTAAAGAAAGAATCTAAACGTCGTAAGTCTGAATTGAATTATGAAAAATGTACTGTATAAATGAAACCACAGCCGAAGAAAGTGAAACCAATAACTGTATGTGGCGCAACATCCAAAACTAAAAACGGCTGATAATTAAATGGATTCAAATAGTAGAGTGTTTTCCAGTTGCGAGGGGGATCTTCTTCTTACTGGCTGGACTTTGGACAAGAAATTGCAGATACAACAGAAATTAATCTCGATGAAGAGGAATGGAAAGAAGTTGGGACAAATTTTATTACGAAAAATGTATACAGATTAAATATTTTTAAGCGGTATGGTATTCTCGGAAAATATAACAAAATTCAATATCCAAACTGCATTTTAGGGAACATACGTCTGGAATGACCTAATCGTGCAGGTCGGTACATGGAATTTAAGCAGTAATGTAATTGATATAGTGAAGAAATTATTATTTGTAAAGTGTTATTGTCTGTTGCTGTGTTTATTTTATTGAAAAACATAATAAGTATGATTTTAATTTAGAATTTTTAGTACCCGACGTTATAATAATAGTAATAAGAACATTATTCTGTTTATCAAGGTAAAATTGGCTTCACATAGTGATTTTTTCGTTTTCCTGGATGAATTTCATGTCACGCATGTTATTGGTCAATTAAACCAGAACGTGTCATAATCATTCGTGTTCTAGCCCCTTCAACGTTATTTCACCACCACCATCGCAGTTCCAGTAATAGCAGATGCTGCTGCCATAATAGAAGCCATCTTTGCTGATGAACTTCATGTTGATATGATAAGAACTGTAGTTAGCTCCATAAAAACTATAAGTTTATCGTTTCAATACCTATTTCTTCTTTTAATTTGTCAATATCGTTATTATTACTATTTCCAATATTTGTTAATTGTGTTGATATATTAGAATCTGTATAACAAGTTTTTATGATATTAGGTTCATAATATGATATATTAGTATTAATCAGAAGAGATCTCATAAAACATAACGTCATTAAACATATTAATATGTAAATCAATCCAATTAGTATAATCAACAACAAATCTAGGCAGGCATCCACCATTCCAAGTTGCATGTAACGTATGGTTAAAATATGATATAAATGTTTCTTTATCTATTTATAATCTAATTATATTTTAAATATATACATAAGTATATATTAAATGTGATATGAATAGGTAACAAGAATATCTACTCATTATCAAATGATTTAATGGAAATGTTGATTATTGTATACCATAATGATGTAATGAATATAGATCATGTGTTATTTAATATGCTGGACATATCCATGAATTTTCATGCGTATAAATTTCACATAATGGGTCAATAGACCAATACGGTGTTGTCAGAATAAATGATATTCTATACACTTCTGAAAGTTGATACAGGATTTTGTAAATGATGAAGATTAAGATGTTTTCGTTGTTGAACGGCTGAAACAGGTATTATGCCCAGAATTGAAATCGTACTTGGAATTGTATATGTCAACATTCAAACGTGGTGGTGGTTATTTAGGAGACGGTGGTTAGTGGGGTGAATACGTTTGATGTTATTATTATCCTTGTTGATAATGATGGCGTCGGTGATTTGCGGTGGCGGTGGCGATTAGGGTGGTGACATTTGTTGTTGTTATGACGATGATTAGGATTAGGATTGGCTAAGTGAAATGTTTACTCACCATTGAGAACGATGTAAGTGGTTGTAGTAGTATTAGTATAAGTATTTGAAGTAGTAGCAGTAGTACTTGTGCAGTTGGTATGTTGTTTTAAATAATAAGTCAGTGAGACCTTTAAATTTCATTTGTTGATTAAATACTTCAAATTCATCCTTTTACTGGATAGAAGTTTGAAAGTCGAGTTACGCACACTTCTTTGAAGTGATCGACCATGAGAGTTTATATATTCAGACATTCTCGCCTGTTTCCAACTCTCTGATTCCAACATTTCAATAATTTTTTATTGTTATTGTTGTAGTTTGTGACCATTTGCAATATAGGTGCTAATGAATCATTTGATTATATACCTATTATTGCAGTATGTATATAATTATTTCAAATTCCTGCTTGTTCATATTCTGTATCATTTAAAGTAGGACCTATTATATCAATATGTTCTAGTTTTAAATTTGTAATTAATGAAACAGACACACCACCAAATAAATTTGTTGAACCAAATTTACCACCCGTACCAACTTTAATAACACCTCTATAATCTACCACTACTTGTTGTTGTTGCTGTGACAGAATTAATAAACCAGCTGAAGTAATAACGTCAAACCAAGCACACGAAATAATCACTCCGATAGTATTATCATTCCTAGTAGTAGTAGTAATAGTAGTAGTAGTAGTGTCATTATTCAATGATGATGAAGAAGTGATTGCGAGCGTGTTAAAAGTTTTGTCGGTGCTTCACCGCCACCCCAACAACCACTGCCACCCCAATAACCACTGCCACCAATATAATCACCAAAAACCCATTAACCACTTCCACCCGTCAATAACCACTTCCACCCCCAATAAATACTGCCACCCAAATCCCTGCTATCACCCAAATCCCTGCCGCCACCCAATAAATGCCACCACCCCAATAACTACCGCCAACTAAATAACTACTGCCACCTAAATAACGACCGCCACCCCAATAACCACTGTCACACTAATAACCATACGGTACCATATTTGCTGCTGGTGATGAAGTAATTTGTTCAGATTGATGACCAATATGAATGTTTATATATATATATATGTATATGGCTGGGTGGGGGGAAAGATATGATCATTGAAATGGTTGTACTAAACATTTATCCAATTTCAACGGTATATGTAACAGTATTACAAAAAAAGGCGAGCTACATAATAGTAGTGAAATGAATGGAGCAAAAAAGCAAAACAAAACAAAGCCAATCCACTAGATTGTTGAACATAGATTACTAATCTAATCTTTTCAAATGTAAGTTATTAGATGTCACCTTCAGTATTCCATGGTATTTTACATCGTTCTAAGTTACTGACACATTTAAATTTTCTTTCACGACGCTTCTCTTTGGTGATGTTAGCTTTTTCACTCATAACTACCACATGGACTGTTCTATTCTTCAGCTCCTCGTCCTTTATTGTATGAAGGAAGGTAAGTAAGTTAACATGGAAACCTGTTTGACAATACGAACATAAGAATGTCGTCCACTTTGATTTTAGGTCCACATTTATAAGCCTATACAAGCAACATGGTGTGATTTTACTATTCTCATTCTCGAAAACCAGATGGGATTCTAATCCATTTCCATCCTCATGGGATCGCACAGATTGAGATGTGACAGCATTAATTGTAATATTTTGCAGCGAATTACGTCTCAACCTCGATTCAATAAGCGGTTGGACAAGTTGCATAGCGACTTGTCTCATAAATTCCCTCACCGTATATGATAACTCACCTGTGAAACCATTTTTTATACCAAATTGATTGAATTCTACACAGAATCGTCCAAAAAGTATGTAAATAAAGACATTGAAACTCTTTTCTCGCGTCTCATTGTGCAATTAGTTGAACGAAATTGATCAAACAAGTTGACGGAATCATTGAAAAGGTTGTACGATACTATAAATCATGGGACTTCAAATATTGTTCCGTTTGTTACTTCATTTCCAATCCATATTTGAAAAGAAGAAATACCGTGAAAATATTTCTAAGAATATTCGGAGCACATCACATATTGCCGGGGAGTTTCAGCAAGATAGTTTGTGTAGAAACAACTACTTTTTGTCCTTGAATAAAATAAATCCAGCATGTTCAGCTCGTTTAGGTTCCTGTCCAACTGTACGACAATTATCGAAGGCACGCACCAATAACCATGATCTTCTCTCCGTCCTTTCCAACATAGATATAACTTTTTGAAAGAAGGTTTATGAACCGCGTCAATATTCATTCGTACAATCCCCAACATCCTAGCTTCCCCACCAGTAATTTTTAATATCTGTTTAGAAACGGTGTGTCTTGTGTAAAAGGTTTCGGTTACGAATAAGCGTCCGAATGGTGTTGGATGTGTCTTTGTTTGATGCGCCATATGCAAAGACCAAAGCGCAGAAGTACTGTCCTTCATAATTAAATTTATATCAATATATCTATCATAAACACCGCGCAGGTCCGTAAATGACATACAGTAAGCGACGAGTGGGAGAATACACTCCTGTTTCCAGAATTTTTATCCCAAATTGATTGAAAATAAGGAAAATCCCAACCTACTACTAAATAATTTCTTATTCTCAATTTTATGTGTTTTGACTTTATGTAACTTTTCGCTGTTGTTCTTGCTTTACACTTCACAGTGTTCTCATCAAGTGCTCTCACACCGAACGGGACGGCAGCTGCTGAAATATTTTTCAGGAAAGGCTGCATAATTGCTCTTCAGTGCCATAGTGGATCTAAACTGCCTTGTTATGGAGATAAGCTGGATATAATTGTTGAAGAGCACGTATTTTAAAAATAGATCTCTCGAAATAACACGCCTAAAGTCCTCCTCCACATAAAAGGTTTTTGTAGACCAGTAATCTTTATTATGGTTCAGTCTTGTTATTGATAAAGCTAATTCGAGATCTACACAACCATATATTTTGTCTGTAGTAATTTATGTTGTTTCTAAGAATTGAGATCTTCTAGTCATGTTTCCATGTTTCCATTATTTCACACAATCGAAGAAAGAATGATGGGAAAAGATGTGAAATAATCCTAATTTTTTGTCAGTGCGATACAAATTCTCTGCAGTCCCGTTCTGAAACACATGAAATTTCGTTCTATCCAGCCACTTCCTAATATATTCTACACTTGTGTTCAATGTTGTACGCGACGCCGTATCCATCTCCACAATTTCAAATTCATACGCGTCGTCATTACTGTCGTCAACCTCCTCCCAGTTCCCCACCACATCGTCATCATAATTTCACTCTGCAACTCCAACATATCCAAAGGAGTCAAATCTGGAGACCTTGGTGGCCAGGCTATCGGTCCTCCCCTCCCAATCCAAGACTGTGGAAGTT
>JAULBU010047972.1:0-13355 GCA_032358235.1 Odonthalia washingtoniensis | reverse complement strand
CCCACAGCCGTCCTACAAAACACATCTTAAGTAACAACCCCATAATGCGTACTGCTGATCCACGCCGCTCTTCCTTTTGCCGCTATCTCACAAAAAACAAACTTAACATACACTACGAAGCATACTGCTGATCTACATTGCTTTTTCCCCCGTCCACTGTCCTACAAAACGCACCTTAAGTTACAAACGACGTAATGCGCACTATTGATACACGTCACTGTTTTATTTTCCGTCATCCTACAAAACACAAAATTAACATACGTTTAGCTGCCGCCATCCTACAAAACACAAACTTAACATATGCTACGAAGCCTACTGCTGACACACTTTAAGTAACAAACGCTATAACTCGTACTGCTGATCCTCGCCGCTGTTTTATCCACCGTCATCCTACAAAACACAAACGAAACATACTCTACGAAGCCTACTGCTGATATACATTGTTGTTTCCCCCGACCACCGTCACATACAAAATAAATCCTAACTAACAAACACTTACAAACGCCACAACGTGTACTGCCTACCTACGCCGTTTTCTCGCCCCCATTCTACCACCCGATCTTTAATGAACAAACGACACGACGCCTACTCCTGATATACGTCACTGTTTTTCCGCCGCCATTAGTAAGTAAACGAATAAATCCTGATCAAGATATATCGGGATCATAAAGTTAAAAACAAATGACGTTACAAATGTTAACTGATTTTGTTGTCATCGCCTTCACAAAATCACTGCGTGAATATGAATATGGCAACACCACAGAGTTATACAGGCGAAGAACAGATAACAGACGATGAAATAGTTCATAACGGTTGTGCAATCAGCAACCAACAATATACGCAAGGTGCTGAATTAGTTCCAACGACTGTGGAGGGGGCAAAGACTGCAAAGGGAGCCGGTATTGCGAGTATTTCTGATCATTTTAAGAACAGATAAAGTCGCATGCGCTTTAGCAGCACTTTGAACATATTACTACTGCAATCTCTCATGCTTGTAGGGGCACATATAGCCAAAAATGGGGAGAATCAAAAAATACTTGAAGAGGCATGTGTGAAATTTCTAAGAAATGCACCGACTTTTATTACTTCAGATGCCGCAAAACCAACATGGAAGGCGCTAAATGACAGGTTCAAGAAAGTTGTATCGGACAGGAGGGCTGAGAATAAAATTAACATATCGCTGTCAGGAATCACAGAAATAAATGGGGAACGTGAGCAGCTGCTGGAAGATATCATCCAATTAATAGATGAGATACATGAGGTGGCGCGGGATAAGAAGGAAGAACAAACACAACAAGATAAACCTCTAATATAGGCTGCTTGTGATATAAGACGTATGGCGACTGAAAGATCTGTCAGTAAAGGAAATAGTAAGGAAGAGGTTACATCGCAATCTGCAATTTCAAGTCAAATTCCACAAAACAAAATATGGAAAAAGAAAATGTTTGGTTATGAATCTGACGAGGAAGACAGAAAAATGCTGAACCATGCAATTACGGAACGCGGGGAAATGGAAAAAGACAAACTGAAACTAGATAGAGGACGGCTGGAGTTAGAGAAAGTGAGGGAAGGGAAGGAGGAAGTACGTCGGGGTGAAATGAATAACATATAAACGACAAAACTTTCTATCTAAGAACGCTGCCTTCTACTAGAGGAAAATAAGCAAGAAGCAGAAAGGGGAGACAAGAGGGAATCAATAATAGAAGGTAGTGAAATGGCTGCTGATTTTGAAGCCATGGGGTCACAAAATTTCAGGAAAGTCAAGGATTGATCTGTAGATAGCGGTCTAGAGGAGGTGGAGCGCACTTAAAATAATTCTGTGTTTATCCGCCGTGTTGTAGACACAATTTTATATTCCACAATAGTGCTGATGATTTATACATCAGAGAAATTGGGGATTGACGTACTTTAAGCATTCTTTTGAAATCTTGGCTGAACCACATCTGCTTTAGGTCTTTATAAGACCATTCAATGGATATGCTTGCTGCATTCATTGATGCGTTATGCCCAATTTGTGCTGGATTTGCCCATGCACTATTATATCCGACCTGCAACCAAGGCAGTATGATATACGCTTGGTCTGCGTAAATATAAAATTGTTGAAGATTTATGAACAGCTCCATTTATAGAATGTCATCGATATTACTTTCTCTGTAGAGTGTTATGTCATGACGCCGGCGTACTTCAGGTCCATATAAATGAAATATCAAACCGTCTGGCGTGATTATTGTTTGGTACACCAGAAAATGGTATCTTTTATGACCTGAGTACACAGCGCGTTGTAACGAAACGGGCCCTACTGGTCGATGAATTTGTATTTTTGTGCCATCAATGAACCCCACACAGAGATCAAGTGGGGATCCATTTTCATGGATACACTCTGCGTAGATTTCTGCTCTTTCAGCCATCAGATCACCTCTGAAAGTTTCAATTAAAGGACGTTGTTCCTCTATAAATGTCTCAAGTGGCTCCCAGAATACTTCTGATAGTACGTAATTGAGAGCATTATTTCCAGATCATTCCAACGACAAGGTGACGCCAGCCGACGTAGAACAATACATGCAGCCGTTACTTTATTGCAATAATATTGTTTGCGAGTGGTTTTGCCTATCGTAAATCCTATGAGATCGGCAATTTTACCGATCTCTTTCGTCCTGGACCTGAAATATTTCAGGCTTTGCTCATCAGAAAATATGTTCACGTTGAACGTGGTGATAGTTACATTTCTTTTGCGTATTTCAATGCTTTTTATATCGTTCTTAATACTCTTCAAGTTTTTGTTGAAACGATAAATTGTGAGTGGATCAAGTTCTAGCTCTGTGCCTAAAAAATATATATATTCTGCATCTTTTCATGCAGTTCTTAACTTTTCGTTCCATGAAGTCGGTCTTCATCATCTCCTTTCTTAGTCTCTTTTTTTCGGTTCTGGGTTTGCAAATTTTCTTTCCTCTTCGCCTGTCTTCGTTTTTTTACTTCTGTGCTGTGTTACGTCACATTTCCACGTATTTCGCTTTTTTAATTTTTTTCAGGGGCTACTGCCGTGTAAATTAAAACTTAAAAATTTTCTTCAATTTTGTCTTTTTTAACCTTATTCGTTACACCAAAACCAAATTATCTAAAAAATGTCGTTTATTATTCGCTATGTTTTCCACCACTTTCTGAAAAAAGTAGTCATTTTTTGACTATTTCGTTACACTAAAACTCTCTATTGTTCCATTTTCGCGTGTTCAATTGTTTGAAAAACAAAGAGTCAGAACATCCCTTCAAACACGATTGTAACCGCTCCGAGCAAGGAGGAAAACGTCCAAACGAACTTGAACTTTTTTAAAGCAACATACGTCAAAAATATGCAACCCTCCAAACTTGTATGAAAGGGAAAGCGGTACGTTTTGGAGATAGTTTTATTTGAGTAAACGAATGTAAGTAATGGAAAATACAAGAAAAGGAAATTAAGAATGATACTGGAAAGGTGAAATAATAGGATAAGCTAACAAAGATATGTGAATAATTTAATATTAAATATTATGTATGATTTAAGGTGTTGTTTATGTTCCTTCAGAATAGAACCAACCTGAAATATATTACTAAATACTATTATTTTAGAAACCGGAAGATGATTGAGATGCAGTTTGGAAATGAGCGCAACTATGATACTGTGGGATGCCGGGGTGAGGACGTGGGATGGGACGAATACTCGGGAAAATTTGAAGTTGGAGAAATAAAGCACGTGGAACGGACAAATCTGAATACGACAGTCGAATATATGAAACAATCGGTTGGGAGGTCGAAGCTTCATGTCCTCCAAAATGTAATAGACAGTCATTCGTATAGGAATAATAGGTAACCAGGCCGTTTCCATATGTTTCTACACCGTGGTTTTCTGGATTGTGTCCCGGAGTGGAAGAATAAAAATATTGCGAGAAAATGCCCGTCAGGTGAAGTCGACTCCATCAAGTTAGAAGAATTGAATGCATATGTAGGATTAGAAATCGCTGCGTCGATTACGAAGTTAAATGATTTTAAAGATTATTGGTCGACAAAAATGTTCTACGGGCAGCATGAATTTTGCAATGTAATGAGCAGAGACAAGTTTTGGAAGGTACGTGCGTTATTGCAACTGTATTCAGCATATAGACTCGAAGGGGCTATATTGGACCCCTTTTGACATTCGCGTGCCATGACGGGATGTTTTAAAAAAACTGTGCAACAGTTGCCGTTCCAGTTGCAGTGAGTGCCTTGGATGAAAACACAGTACGCTGCAAAGCGAGGATGTCCGCTCGGAGCTACCTGAAGTCGAAGCATGTTAAATTTGACATCAGATAATACCTGGTAGTAGGGTGGGATGTTCCATATTTCCATTCGATGTGGAATAATAACTCTGGTAATAGGAGCGAAATATCTACCACACGCTCTTATGGAAGAACTGGTTTATCTGGATATTGGAGAGCAACCAGAAAGTAGAAGAGCAACATGTCATTAAGTCCATCGGCCCTGCTAAACTCCAGAGTCGCCTCCAGAGCGACCTCGGATTCAGCCACTCTGATCTCAGGAAAAAGTTTACCGGATTCTCTTCCCACGCCAAGAAGATTTCCGAAACATTCCTCCTCATTGATGGTGCCAGTTTGGCTGAAGAAGGACCCTCAAATAACTCTCACAATATCATTGAAAACAGGCAAGGTGAAAGATGTGAAGAAGACCACAAGATCTTCAACTGCATAGGATCTAATTTGCCTATTGGGACCCATAAGGTGCACGGAATACGACACCGGCTCCAAGATTGACGAAACTGTCCGTACGCCAGAACGAAGTCCATGTTTGACGAGATTTCACGGAAAAGTCAAACGACGAGCCGGACAAGAACACGCGAAGCCAGGTCCCGTATGACCACAAACCTGTTAAGGGGCATTTTACAGTGACAGATCAGTCCCTTTCTGTTTCTCTCTCCTGTACTATTACAGTCGCTGATGGCAAATAGAGCTTCCAGGGTACTCGCCGTTGTCACGATGGAAGCGACGACAGCATCGCCGCACCTCAAATCACGGAAGAAGCTGCCATTCAGGGTATTGGACAAATCAACCGTATCAAGTTCGTAACCATCAGCGTCGCCATTTATCAAGAAGATGAAGACCGGGAGTCAAGATTCTCTCGGTTCTGGATAGTGCCCCGAACCACACTACATCTATCCTCTGGACAACTAGACCTGACCAAGATATCCTTTCGGTCGCCAATGACCATCTATCGTGTGAAGCTCTACTGATAGGCCTCCCAGTGCTACATAATTTGCGCATTGACAGCAGGACGTTGCTTTAATCGCAGTGAGATGCACTGGATGAGACAGACTGCGGTAACGTGGGAAACCCTGCAGTTGGTGCAGACGGCAGCGTGCGCCGGTTAATGGTCGCTCGCATGCAGCACATGAAAGGAAACGACTATCAGGATGAACAAGAATATGCTAAAACGACCTCTCAACCTGCGCGTGACCGCGTGCGCGATAAATACTACCAGAAAAGAATGGAGACAGATCCGTGTCCCGACCCTTTATTGCTGGACTCTCTGGACGCATATCAAGACAAGGACGTACGAGAGGCTGCCAGATGCAGCAGGTTGCAAAAGGCGCGAGACAACGGGCTAACAGAAGACGAATGTGATCGACTTCTAGTAATAGCGGAAGAAAGTATTGACGTGTTCCTCGTCGTTCTCTCTCCCTCCTGCAATCATCAGTACGATCTGCATTGCCTTGGGCACGTATGATTCCCCAGTGAAGGTCAGGCTGCGTAATTACTCTGAGGATCAGCGCACCTTCTTCAAGGACATGACGTAAAAACTGGTTTCCGCCGGCATGGCATACATCAACCCCGCTGTAAGATGGGCCCAACCCGCTTTTAGTTCTCAAACCGGGACCCGCGAAGTTTAGCTTCACGGTAGATTTACGGACTGTGAACCGCTTCATGTTGCCTCACCATTACCCGGATACCGAGGATGTAAACAGAGCTGCCGAAGCTCACGGGGTCCATTTGCTTCGCAAATTTGGACCTCTCCCAAGGAAACTTGAGCTGGCATAGGACTCGCGCGAGTGCCAGTCCTTTATCAATCCCGACGGTGGGTTCAGAACTACCCGGGTCCTAAATGGCACCGCTAACGAAGTTGTTCACATGAAGTCAGCTCTTGCGCAGGATGTACCAACCGAACTCGCCGATGCATGAATTCACTGCCTAGACGACATACTTCTTCAATGAAGCTCCGAAATTGAGTCAATAGCCGGGCTCGTGGACTCCATCGAAATTCTTCTACGGGTGTGCACTCGTTTACGTCTCCCCCTGCATCCCGACAAGTACATCTTGTACGAAGAAGAGCTGCGCTGGTGTGGACACCTAATCAATACTAAAGGTTGGTGATTAGATCCGCGAAACCTAAGCGTGCTTACTGATATGGCGACTCCAACCACAGGCGTCCATCTCCAACAGTTCATATGCGCCATACAGTGGATGCGCACGGCTATGCCAAAAATTGGCAAACTAATCGCACCTCTTCAAGATTTGATTAATGAGGTCTATGAGAGAGCTGGAAAACGGACTAAAAGAGCGGTGGAACACATCCCACTAACATACTGCGCATGGAAAGAGGCTCATGATGTGGCAATAGAGTAGTGTAAGCGTGTCATTATACACCAGGAAACATTGGAACACCAGGACACAAGAAAAAGACTGTGCATATACACTGATGCGTGCGACGATACGTGGACTTGGATCACCACGCAGGTACCACTGACCGCTATCCCACGTTTGCATTCCGAGCAAAACCACGATCCGCTGGCTTTCATATACCGGTGTTTTACGATCACCTAGCTACGGCCGACGGTTCTGGAGAAATATGATTTCGCGGTGGTGCCAACGATCGAACGGTTACACTGGTTAGCAGCTACAGTCGATGGTTTTGAGCTAAACACCCGCTACAACAAATTGAACTTAATTTTTGCCCCGCTTAGCATTCTCCCAGACCTTTCCGTGTCAACCTTACGAAGGTTCTACGATGGGCCGTAAGGCTTCGCCTCTCCAACTATGTCTTCCTTCAAATCTCCGGAGAAGACAACGTGTGGGCTGACTTGCTTGGACAGTGGGTGGTGCCTCCCCTCATCCACCGTCTGGTAACTATAGTAGCCCATCCCACTTCGTCTTCGGAAGATTTAATCTGGTCTATCAAGAAAATCGTGCGTGCGGAATCAAGCATGACCAGACGTGCCCATCACACATGCGACGCAAGGGAAGCATTTCGGCGGATGTGAGAGGGTTCATATGGATCCCGGATGATGAAACGGACCTATAGTTACTCCTGTAAATAATCTAGCACGGTGGGCCTGTAGGAAATCGTGGTATGCACGTAACCAAAGGATCGTTAAGTTCTAAATTCACCTGGAAAACTCTGGTCTCGGACATCCTCACTTTCGTTCGCGCATGTATCAAATGCGTTCCAACAACGGGTAGAGAACGCGGGCTTCATCTGTACGGGCCGGCTCTACACGGTACAAAACCTAGAGATCTAGTTCAGTTTGACGACCTGGAGCTCAGTCCCATCAACACTGGTAAAAAATACATCCGAATCCTTCGTGAAGACCATTCGAATTACGCCTAGTTTTTCCCGTTCGAGAAAACGCGCGCAGAGAACGCTGCACACTCAACGATCAAGTGGTGCGCTGCATTCGGGTCCCAGGTGGTCTAATGTCGGATGGACCCACCCATTTCCGTAATGAAACTTTCCGCATGATATCTAAGACAATACACCTCCAACACTTCACCATACCATACTTCCCTTTGAGCAACGGGGAAGTAGAACGACTCGGAAGAGGACTCCTCCAAATCGCCCGTGCGTTGCGTTTGGAACTTCAGCTACGTGGAGAAGTTTGGCCCGACCTTTTGCCAATCTTTCAAGCTGTTCACGACAACACTCCGTCACGACATGATGCAAATACTGCTCCTATCATCACATTCACGGGCCTCCCACCGACGCCATAGATCAGTACTTTCATGTCATCTTAGAGAGCCCAACCGTTTCTTAGCTAGGATATTTCACTCGAGCGTGTGATCAACATTCAATCACTCCAGGACTCGATCGATGCGTTGGCCTAACCGTCAACACCTCTCTACAACCTAACCGGGCGCGTGCACGAGCAGCGCCTGGACGAGGTACTCTCGCCAACTTCTCGACTGGTGCTTATGTTCTTCTCGTACGAGAAGAATTCCACGTCGGCGAGAAACTATGCCCCCGCTGGCTCGGCCCTTGGCGCATAGTGCGCGCGATGAACCATTTTGTTTACGTCATTGAGGACCTCCGAAATGGAGTGCTCACAGAGGCACACGCATCCTGTCCCAAGTTCTACTTTGACGCCTCACTTGACGAGACTCCCATTCTTTCACACGTCGTGTCCTCCAAAACTGGAGTGCAGGTGCAGCGCTTACTCCGTCTTGTGGATAGGAAAGAAGGACTGAAGGTCACTATTCGCTGGAGCGGACTTCCGTCTTACGAAGACACACTCGAGCCTTTCGATCTAATCAATTAGAACGTCCCGCAGCTACTAGCCAACTTTGGGTTCGCAAGAATACGCCCCCTCCTTTAGCTGAAAAATCTCGACGTACACTTGGTCTTCTCGATGGGGTAGTGTGACACGCCATATTGGCGAATACTGCCCAAGTATACTACTCACACTAGGCAATTAGCATCATACCACGTGGAAGATGGATGGATGATGAGCCAGTCAGATTGTGCCATATTTCATTACTCATACAGTACATAATTAAAAACTATTAATTTTGTACTGTGAGAGCTGCCGTCTGGCAACCGATTTCATGCTCCGATGAGAGGCTCTCATCGGAGTACCAAAACGGTTGTCAAATGTCAACCGAGCATTCAGTAAATAAATAATTTATGTACTGTATGCAGTGCTGTACTATACAGTATACAGAGCTATGTACGTATACACAGCTATACACAGTATACACAACAATTTTCAGTATACACAGCTATATAAAGTATACAACGCTATCATTTTAACTTAGTCTTAAACTATGAGTTGCACGGAAGTCCGACAGAATAAACGTGGGGTTTCTTCCTCATCATCATTTTAAATTGATCAATATTCCTCAGGAAATCTCTTTCTACTCCAACAAACGCTGAGAACCAGCTTCACCGTCGTACAAGATTCGGTCCTGCAACCTGCATTCTTGTTACTTGGGCATTATTCATTATTTAAGATATTGAAGTGGATGGAAAGGAAAGAAACCCTTCATTTGACTGAATAGAAATGTCGGTCAAAGACAAAATTCTTCTCTTATTTATTATATTGGTATTTATTCATTTTAAATAATGGTTATTTGGTCTCATCCTAGGACAGTTCCTGAAGAATACTACAATTACCATTGCTTGCACAGGCATGGATCATGAACAGCAGCGTTAGTGGATCAGTTCTGTTCCCCAGTACACAATCATATGAAAACGGAGATACCTCAGCTTCCTTTGAGTGGCTACCGCAACCTACGAAGTCTGGGTTTGAACCGTGAATTAAATCACAAACCGGGTAACGAAGGGCGTGAGAATGTTCGATTTTTCGAAAATACAACAAGCTAACTCGTCATTAACCCGAAATGGCCCGCGATAAAATATTTGAATTGGTCAAAGCGGTACATAATAGCAACCCCCGTTTTATCTGGAAAATCGTTTTTAATATTAAATTTTAACCAATAAACGTTGGTGAGCCAATGACATGAACGGACAGTTTGGAAAAATGAATCGTTGAAGTATGTAAAGCGAAAAGAAAGGGTTAAGTTTTCAAGGACGGCGCCGTAAGTTATACAGTAGATAGAGAGGAGTGAATTACGTGTGGAG
The DNA here is from genome assembly GCA_032358235.1 of Odonthalia washingtoniensis. Taxonomy (NCBI): domain Eukaryota; phylum Rhodophyta; class Florideophyceae; order Ceramiales; family Rhodomelaceae; genus Odonthalia; species Odonthalia washingtoniensis. The sequence continues at coordinate 3,479 of JAULBU010047972.1, read as the reverse complement.
ATTGGTGGAATATACTGTGTAGCCAACGAAATTAAAGATTATAGGCCACTAATTTGCCATTTATTTCTCACTTTCATTATGATACCAAGTTGTCAGTTTCTTAATTTAGATTACTGTTATGACGCTTTTTTGAATATACTGTACGTTTCACTAAACTATAACCATTTTATAGTTTGGACGCTTTCGTCACCAGTATTCACCTATCTCAACACTCTGCTTGACACATATTAAACATGTCATGTTTTCCCATACGTTACTGCTATACGTTTATCTCTCTATACATACACTGTTACTGAAATTCTACGATCATTGTGGGAGAAGGTGAAATATTAGACCATATGGTAGGAAAGCGCCTTAGTGAGGAGTTTCAGGAGTGAATTAGGGGTGAATTAGTGGGTTATAGAGAATTTGTGCCTTACATAAGATACTCCCACACTGATCGAGAAATGACCCTAATTTTAATTATTTAAAAATAAAAAAAGGTTGAGGGTACCTTAATTTTAATCTTAAGAATGCCGCCCATACCATTAATTTTTGCACCAATCTAAAAAGTTGTACTTTCTTAGTAGCCATCCTGACAGCTCGTCGTAGGAGTTCAAAATTTCGTGCCTACTATGGGGTTAGAACCCATGCTCACTACTGTGAAGCAGATGTCCTACAGTTTGTACTAACCTTAAGTCTGCCACCTTAAACCACTCGGCCAAAGAGGCTGCTCAATGCATAATACGGAAGAAAGATTAATTATATGGTAGCAATATATAACTTGCCCTACTAAATGTGTAGGAAATTTCAGCAGAGCTCATTAGTCCAAGATACGGAGCTAATAATATTCGCGGATATTATTCGATGCAAACTTGGGACTAGTAGCAAAGAAAGGATAGAAAGGATTCAAAATTCAGCAATGATCTCTCCTACTTCCGAACACAACTAGTAATCTTTTCGTTCTTGCTCATTCAGTATTTGTGCATACATTCACCAATAATGTAACAAGGAACTTGAATGTCATTCAACTTCATTGTAAGAAAAACAGATTTTTGAAGATAATCTTACACATGTACGATCAGTTTACCTACAATAACGGAATTATCTCAACTAATATCTGAAATTGAGCGCCATGGTAAAGTATTTGTCTAGAAATCATCAACGACAATGTTCATTGGAGCGACATAGCTGACAGATAATAAACTTTTGCCCACGTTGTCCATTATCATCTTCTTTTCCACATCTATGCGCTTTGAACGTATTAGTTAAGACTGTATTTCCGGTCAAAGAAATAATCCTTGACTATTGTCTCCCATGAAAATGTTGAATAACTATTTCCAATTCGAAAAAGAGCTCCTGATCTTTCGCCAATCACAGTATTCTCTCGAATTGCAAATTATAGAGAAATATATTAGGCTACTACAGAAGTCTGTTCCACAACAGAATCTTGTTTACTTCTGCAAAAATTGCAGCACTTTTCTTTATCATGAAAACGTGCCCCCTTATGGATTTTCGGTTTTTCCCTTCGTGGTGTAGTGCATATAGGATTGCTAAATAGGATTGATAGTCGACCGTAATGCGAGCGCCTCTCATATCAACTACAGTTCGACCAATATCACTAGTGTTCTGCATTCTGTGAAGTTAAATTCAACAAAACTAGGAGGGTTCCGTTGGTTAAATAAAGTGAAAATGAAATAAATCAGGAAAATATTGAGAGCCGGGGATTAAAAAGCTATTGATGAAGAGAAAAATGCATTTTTCTTTACGGATTTGGAGGAACGGGATCTGGAAGTTGGGTCTCCGGATGTCAAAAAAGAGGCAAAAGTTTTGGTAAGTTAAGTTAACAAATGCAATGGTGTAGGAGAGGCTTGCGTACGGCGCATTTTAATAATTATTTACTTGAAGAAAGTAAATCAAGCTGAAATTATCACACGCTTTTACTTGAAGGAAAATTTAATTCAAGCCGGAATTCACAGACGCTGTTACTTGAATAAAAGTGAATCAAGATGAAATTCTCAGACGCTGTGAACTTCTCGGTGTTTCTTCTTCGCCGTCTGAAGTTAGGCTACGATGAAAATTATTTCGCAAAACAGGTTCTTCACCAATATCTGAATCGTCATTTTGTTGCAATGACGGAGAAGCTAATGGGGTGTTAGGGACTGAATTCCCTTCCAGTTCTGCCCACAGAGGGAACTGTGGAGGTACAGGTATGACATGAAAGATGAATTTTTGGCTGTCATCTAGAGCTGCGTTAGTATCACTGGAGGAGCCTGCATCCTTTCCATAACTTGGAACCAAAGGGGCGTTACTATTACTTGAGGTAGGTCCATGTCCTCCTCCATTACTTTGACTTTCCTCATCAATTCGCAGACGGGGTTATAGAACAACTGTTTTGTGCCACATGTTTCAGAACAAATCAGGAAGTCCTCTTCTTTGAAAACATAGTGGCACAAATAAAGATCACATTTTTACTTTGTTAAATACCTTTGTCTGCCTGCCGGACGGACTATTCTTGTTCAGTGCTCTGCACAGTCCGCAGTACTGGTTCTTCTCACAATAAATAGAAGTATGTCCATAAACTCCCAGTATAAGTTTATTTAAGGGTGGGCAGTGAAGAATTTCAACAGATTTCTACAGACACGCTGCGACATGTGCTGAAGTTCCAACGTTTCGGTTTGACTGAAAGAATTTCCTGCAGAATGAGTCGTTCCAGTTCCAGCGGAATATACAGAATCGGCATAGCTGAACAACACGATGGAAGTATCGTACAAAAAGGCTGGAAGGAACTCCAAGTGGTTCAATTTATCTCAAAAATCTTCCAGGTTTTTAAAAGTTTCAGGAGTTGAGAGCATGGCTGCACATTCCGATAGCTGCAGGGAAATGAACCCGTTAACTTCAGTGCAATGCACTTCACAATATGGAGGTAGTGATCACTAAAAGACATTAGGGTGCCCATCTGTATGAGTAACTCGTCTCAGGTGTCGACCTCCACCAATTGTGTTAATCTACCGATTAATTATTACATTTTGATATGTCTACGATCAGCATGTTGGTGGGAAATAATAACAATAATGATAACATGTTGCATGAAGAGATAACTCATACTACGTCCAATCATGGACATATCCTATTAGGCCACTGGATTACAAAGACAAACATACACATAACTACACGCGTAAAAACGTTAAAGATATAATTAACAAATTAAGGAATTAGACGAAACGAGTAGACGACAGTACGTTCATGTTTGCGATTGCAGAAAAGGTACATAATCTTCACGATCAAGGTCAAGTGACGCTAGAATAATAATAAAAAACACACATTCATTTTACCAAACAACAAAAGTAAACTTTGACATTTACTTCTGATCTTCCCGTCGAGAACAGATCTGGCCAGTACGTCACCTCGTGCTTGATTAGAAGAAATCATAATCGTGACACAAAACGCGATTAGGTAGCAACACGGCAGCGACCCGTGTTACGATCGCGAATCCATGA
>JAULBU010047961.1:0-13356 GCA_032358235.1 Odonthalia washingtoniensis | reverse complement strand
GGTTTTCAGTACGTCCAAGCAGCAAGGTGTACCTGTTGTTTTCAAGTGCATTTGGCGACCATGTTTCACCTCTTATCTGGATATGAGCTTTTTTCATTTTTCTCTGTTTAACATTGTCGTTCATGCGCAGAGTTCCAAGTTGGAAATATGATGAACCACGCAAGAAATTATTGCAATACGGATTTCTATTATTTCATTGGAATACTCGCGCAAGAGTTGATGAGCTGTGCATTGGACTAATAATGTGGGCATGTAATAAATGCGGACGAAATGCACTTCATAATTATGTTAGGACATGCAACGGTACACGTACACGTACTTGTTCTTTCGTGAAGAGACAAAGTCACCTTACGCCGATATGTCGTCAGCACCCTGATTGCATGAGTAATGATGGTTAGACTTGTTTTTCATCCTTCTTTTGTATGCCGTTTTATTATTTTCATTCAAAAAACAAAAATGGTAATTATGCTATTCGTTATATACATTGGATCTCTATTTTTGGGTTTAAATCCAAGCGGATTTAAATCGCTTTTTATAGGATTCTTATTGGGGTAGGATTTTTAAATTACAGTCCATACTGTAAATCAACTCTGGCATGCAACAACTATGTGGCAACTGGAAGTTATTTTTAATCGTCAAAGTTGAAAATAGAATCGTCAAGGATCTCTCTAAGTCCACCTGCGGCGTAAATCGCAGCGTCCATATCCAACATGCCTTCATCGACCATATAATCGATATTGTTATCATTGTCGCATTCATTGAGCATTCTGTCACTCGACGGAGTGCAGATCCCATCACCACCCCCTGTAGTTGAAACTGCTGGGTTTGATTGCGTTGATTCGATCGCAGTTTGTATAGCTACCGACAATTCAGTTATCTCCCTACGACCACATTCTGTGGACACTGCAAGGCCAAGTCGTCGTATTTTTCACATTACTTGCTCAAAATCCATGCGTTTGTTCAAACCTCTCTACGCATCTGGATCTCATTATGCGCAACTGCCACCTGCTTCCCAACTTCACCGTCTCCAAGCTTTCCACGTTGAGAGCAATGCACACACTTTTTTACTTTGTGGTTCCTCTCTATACCTGCACCAGATGCAGGTGCACGATAAACCTCACATAACGCAACAGACAAGTACTGAAAGTAGTACTGAACCTGACCCCAAATTAGTCTGGTTTGCCACTCTTTCAGCGAAAGAAGCTCGAGTTCAGGTGAGATGCTAAATTGCATGTAGTCTCTGAGCAGTGATTGGTAGCGCACGATGTGGTTGCTCAATAAACTCAGCACATAATGGCAATGAGACATAATATAAATAGTATCAAATGATAGAAACGAAGGACCTAATTTTTCAATAATACGTTGACGCATAGGGGTGTAGAACGGATCGCACGTGAACACAAGATAATGTACGTCGGAAATAATACGATTCGTTTGGCGTATCAGATGATATAGCACCTTTTCTTTGTCTGTATTATTGAGTCACTTGCCTGTATGGATGTGAACGCGTACAAACATTAAAGATGCAAACACAGTAGCCATAGTAGAACTATCATATTCGCAAGTTCCAAGCGCTTTGCAGACTGGGTCAAATGCAAGAGAAACTTGGGACAAAGAAGCCCAAAATTAATTAATAGTCACCAGTGTATTAAGATCATCTGGAAGCTTTAATTTAGGGTCAATGTTAAGTCTTTCTCTCTCATATAGAATTGATTCTGGGAGAAAAACAAGAGCCTTCTTAGTGAGAAGTAAGCATCTAATCATTAGATTGATAGAGGACCACCTTATTTTGGAGTATAGCACCATCCCGTATGGCTTCCCATACTTCCTCATGCATATGACCTCGAAAATATTCCGCACCAAATTCTTGTTTCGAATTGTCTTTGAAATTGAAAGGCCCTCTTTGATAACGTTACGAAACCGCAGACGCCCGATGTCTTCACAGAAATTAGTTAAGCAGTGTGCAGCACATCGGTATGCCCATTTTACATACTTTTTCCGCATCATGACACTACGGGCGTCCCGCATACCATTACAGGAGTCCGATATACAGTACCAACACCTAAAACTCACTACCTTCTCGATACGATCCATCACTTTATTCAGCTTTAGTACAACAATTTCTGTAGTCTCCCTGGATAAATATCCTCTTGCACACTCTATAAACAAAGTCAGAAGAGTTTTCACAATGACGTTGCTTATGGATTTCGATAGGACGTTGGTTGCTCCGTCAATTCCAAGAGTACCTCCTTTTTCTTTTCAAATGATGTCAAATGTGGAAGAAATAGATTTCCCATATGCAGATTCAAGTAGCTGTCTTCCGATACAAGTAGGCAACGGTAGAAATCCAGGCAGGCCGTAGCTTCTTGAGAAAGAAGATCCATAATGGATTAGAAAAAAAGTTAAACGGTGTTACAGTTACGTGAATCGCATGCGTAAATTCATGATTGAGATGTCGTTGCTGTTCAGATGTGATAGAATCGGAAATAAGGTTGGAAAGAACACCTACTGATCTATTCGATGCGCTGCTCGCATTGTATGTTGAGTTACTCTCAGCAGTGAGAGGGAGGCAACGGAGTGAACGTGTGACACTATTCCAGCTCACTACATGGTTGAGCATGTTTTTGGTCACTTGAGAAAATCGTTTGCCACAGTACTTTCATCGAACTCGGGGAGTTTTAAAGTTGATGTTGGTAGCAACTCTGTCGAAGTGAAACCAAAGGGTACCTTGTTTCCTTCCCATGTTGAGTGTCGTTCACGGTGTCCCGATTGTTCTGGTGGTTCCGTTGATTGTTTTGTGCATCCAGTTCTGGAAACGGTAATCTTATGAGCGGCCCTCGCAAAATTAAAGTACACCTTTCCGGAACGATAAATTTATGAGCGGCCGTCACAAAATTATAGTTCACCTTTCCCATTCGATGGTCTGGAGGTAGTTTCTATTTTCAACACGTGTACACGTAATAATTTCTCTTATTCTTAAAGTTGACTGTTTTATGTTGCGATGTGGATTCGTCATTTGATTGGTTAGCAGGCGGTACAGTACAAAGTAGGAAAGTTCAAACGTTTTGCACGAATGGGAATGGAGCGGTTGAGATGGGTCTAGCCAGGTCATTGCGTGCATGTTGTAATACATGATGAGCTGGGTGGCCCAACGAAGTGTTGTTTAATATTGTTTTTTTTTAAAAATATTAGTATTAATATTAAAATAACATTGCTTTGCTTGGACACCACACCACCCCCAACCATCCAACCATCATAACCATCCAACCATCCACATCTAAACCAACATACATGTCTTCCCCCCCTTCTTCCCAGAAAGCCGCAGCCATAGCAGCCACCCAACGTACCACCCAGACCCAAAGCCCCTTATAAATGCCCTCTGCCTCATTAACAACCCTAAATGCTCTTTGCCTTATTCACTGCTGCTTGCTGTGGGTAGCCACGCGGCAACCAAATGTCCAACCCACACCTCTTCGATCTTCTCCCTTCATAATAAAACTAAACGTTGTCCGCCATCTCCCACTTCCCAGCTCACCTCTCACCTCTCACCTCTCATCTCTCATCTCTTATCTCTCACCTGCAACCTGCAACCTGTAAACACTTCTCATCAAACCTCATTTGAAAAAAAAAAAAGAAAAAAATGCCATCTCTGCTTACACTTTTCGACCTCACCGACGACCTGCTCAATGTCATTGCCAGTCACCTACCTCCCACATCTCGTCTCCGTCTCGCCATGACGGGCAAACGCGTTTACAACGCTGTCTGGTCAACGCATGCAGAATCCCATATAATTCATCATTATCCACTTGAACGTCGTATCTGTTTCCCACTTCATGTACATCTCGATAAATGTTTACGTACCGTTCCCGCTCGTTCACGCCAACAACATCTCACAGTCGCTGTCAATCCAAACGGTACTCTAATCGCCGTACTTCCTTACGATAATTTATTACGTCTTGTATGTCCGAGAAGAGGTCAAGTCATTCTCACATTTCCTGTACATGACTGTTTCGCAAATGATGTATGGGATGTCGTTAAAGGAATGAGAAGACCTCATCCAAGACCGGAACAGGTTGTTTATGCAGATGATGCAGGCTTAGATGTTGAAACGACTCTGGATTTTGCTGCAGATGGCCGTATGCTCGTCGTAGCATCAAGACAATCTGTTCGCTTTTTCAAAATTTCACATCATCTTCAACAACACACCCATAACAATCTCAATTCCTGGTCTCCCCCCCAATCTCACTCATCTTCAGCATTGTCCATTCGTCCAACTGCTCAAATCTCATTAGAGAATGCCCTCACTTTGATCCGCTCACGTCCCACTCACCATTACAACAACTATCATCATCCGCATGCACCTCCACCCCCACCGCATCATTACAATCACCCTCACCCACACCCTCACCCTCAACCTCACCAACAGCAACACTACCGCCAACCGTCACAAGATGACAATACGGAAGAACAGCAAAGCACAGGCGGCGCCGCACAATTATCTCCCAACGGCACTCGTCTGGCATGGGTAGTGTTCATCGGGACACCCGCAATCGTTCACGTAACACTGTGGAAGAAATGCGCGGACACTCAGCAATGGCTTCCAGATTTTAGCGTCGAGGCGGACCGTGTATGGACCAGGCGCTGGGCTGCTCTGGCATGGGCTCGCCCAGTGTTCACTCCGAATTCCAAATATTTGCTATTGGTTGTAAACTGCGCTCACAAGGTAACGCGAGTCGTCAACGTCGATGGTGAATTCCATCGGACTAAACTTTGTAGATTCGCTCTGTTGAGAATTGACGTGGAGAAAGGGTTGGATGTAGCAGTTGAACGAAGGACTGAGTGGTTAGACCTCGCGCCAGATATCTATCCAAAACTTCTTGCAGAGGCATTTGAACGATCACTGCAAGGGTGCGTCGTGCATGATATCGGCACTCCATTTGCGATTCCTTCTTCCACTGCTGCGTACATACAAGGTAACCGTGGTGACGGTGACCGCCGTCGAGAACAACTCGAACAGGAAGATGGTAAGCACAGTGAAAGTAAAGAGGTTGAAGAAGATGGTGGTGGTGTTGATGATGACGATGAACAAGGTGGAAGAAGAAAAAAGGGGAAGAAGATGATGAGAAATGGTGAAGAGGAACAAGTGGTATTTGAAAACGTGACAAAGTTAATGCGTATGCCAGGGCTAGCATTCAACAGTGTACATAGCTGTCCGGCAGAAGCGACATACAAAGCATTATCTTTCGGAGAAGCTAGTCACCCGTGGTTTTTTAGCAAACAACCGATGTTTTCATTCCATTTCTCTCCATCTGGTCGGCGTGTAGTTCTCGCTCCATCGCCACACACCAACGTCGTCCGTACACTGGTTCTCGATCGACGTCAACCTTCAGCACCATCATCATCTGTGAATCATATGTCGCCATCGACAGCGAGTCAGCGTCCATGCTCGTCGGTGAGTATCATCGATGAGAATAGCGGTGGCGGTGGTCGAAAGAGACAAACGGTATTTAAATGTATGCCATGGAGAGAAGCGTTCGCAACGGTGACTGCGTTTTCTACATCTGGGCAGTGGCTTGCCGGCGCTTCGTTGCTTGAAGATGATCGATGTTGCGTTTGCGTGAGGAACGTGACGATCAAGGAATATTTCGGTGAGTTTGTGAAGCGGATTTGAACGGAAACAAAAAACACGCCTTCCACACACACCTCTTTTTATTGTTGTGGCAGTTGAACATACACGTCACAAACTGTACTTTAAAAGAATACTGTCATAAATACTGTAAATGTTGCATTCCCCAGTTGTACATGACAAGTGGAGGCGTTTCAAAGGTTGCCGCTGCGGCAAACAATTGACCAATAGATATTTGACAAATCGCGACACGTGTTTGATGATCTCCTAAAATCAAGGGTTAAATCTCTTTAGTGCAATGTCATTCAAAAATGCTCAACCTAAGCCTACAACGCCCCCCCCCCCCCAACCCCCCTTTCTCTTTATCTTCTCTGCCCAAACCAGACGAACCCCAGTCCCTCCCAAAAAACCAATAAAAAAATAAAAATCACTAAATAACAATGGCCTTCATCTCCGCATCCGTCGCTTCCATCAACACCGGCTCCTCACTGCGCACAGCGCAGACATGCGCGTTCTCTGGCTCTCGTGTTAATGTCGTGTCCACACGTCGCCCAGCTGTGGTGGCCGTGCCTACCACTTCAACCACCACGGTGATGACAACCGCTCCCAAGTACCCCGACTCAGCTGTGTTGGGGCTTGGAAAGGATGTACCATCCAGTCTTTTCATCATCGCCTCTGCGATTGCCTTACCTCTCGGCTGCTACAGTGTGTACATGAGTAACATCACTAACATTCTGTCAGCAGAGACCGTGAACCCACAATTCATCATCGGCTCACTTCTTGTTCCAATCTCATGGGGATTGTAAGTTTTTATCTTTTCTTTTTTGTATTACACCAACCTCCCCCCCCCCCCACGCTAGTGTTTTTTTTTGATTAACTGTTGGTTTTGCTAACCTGTTTTTTATGTTTCTATTTATTTCGTATATTTTCCAACATTTGTGTCATGTAGACATGTCGCCGGCTTCATCCAAAAGAAGAATAACAAGTAAACCGAACATTTGCAATGTTTTTCAATGTGGAAGTCCGAAATTCCCCATTGCCTCGCAATAATTGTTTTTTCATTGACGGTTTCCTTCCCTAAAAAAGAAATGAAATTGTATAAAAGAAAAGTTTGATTGAAAATTTATAAGAGAAATACTGTATTGCAGTTCCCTTTTTTTGTGTCCTTGCTGGGCACATCAAGTATCTCACTCAATGTAAGCGAAGATATGTAAGCAATCCTTGTTCCCACTTACAGTTACGTCTTACAGCCAGATCCGGTAGCCCAACCCGATTTTTATGATCCTTGTATCCATATCCTTATTATTTCCCCGTACCAAATTAACTTGCCATATCTTACCGCGCCATCCCCACCACATTTTCTCCCCTTCTACACTTAAAAACGGTTAAAATATCTCTACTCTTAAACTAAACTTAGTCCCTGTACTGCCACCATGGTTCTCACCCGCCGCCAGTCCGCAGCCGCTTCCTCCGTACCTCATCAGTCCATACCTCACGAAACTCATATCGCCCCACAACAACAACCTGCACCCGTCGAACAATCACCCACCACTATGAACTCGCCTATAACGACTACATCGAGAAGGAGAAGCGTGCAACCTCAGACTAATCAACAAGCAGATCAACAAGCAGATGTGGATATTATACGATCGCATGCTGCGCTATTATCTCAGCATACAACTTCCCCTGTAGATGAAGTACAACGTCAAACAACTTTATTACAGCCGTCAGTTACAATCTATAATGGTCGTAAATCCAGTAGCGATTTATTACAACGTGCCATCTCCGGGTTATTTCTAACAATTTTGTTCTTCGCAGTCATTCGCGGTGGTCATATGTGGGTCGGTATAGCAGTCGCTCTCATGGAGGCTGGTATGTTTAATGAAGTACTTCGTATGGGATTCACTGTCGCTCGCGGTGGTCGTATTCCTCTTTGGCGTACTACCGGTTGGTATTTCTTCGGTAGTCTTCAATTCTTCCTTTATGGTAAAATTGTGTTATCTCATTTCCATGATCAACAATTAGAAATTGCTAAATTCTCAGCTTTTCAATATGCTCTTGAACATCATTCATTTATTTCTTTCTGTATGTACTGTGCTGGTCTCGTTGGTTTTGTCTTGTCATTGCGTCCTGATAAATATCATTTCCAATTCACTTATTTCGGACGTGCACTTGTCGCATTACTTGTCGTTGTAATGCAATCTCATTTCATGATCTTGAATACAAGTCTAGGACTCATTTGGTTTGTATTACCATGTTGGCTCATCATTGCTAATGATTCTTTCGGGTATTTCTGTGGAAGATTGTTTGGAAGACATTCACTTACAGCTCTGTCGCCAAAAAAAACTTGGGAAGGTTATATAGGTGCTGGTATATTTACAATGATCACCGCTTATTTCTTATCAGATATTTTATCAGCATATCCTTCACTTATTTGTCCGCGTGAAGATTTCATCGATTGTTATTATCTTTGTCCGCCTATGCAATGTGATCCGGTACCAACGCCATTCATCAAGCAAATTGCCACATTTGGTTCAATACCGTTCATAGGTAGTCTGGATGTTGCATACAGGCCTGTTCAATTACATGCCGTTGCATTGGCAGCATTCGCATCAAGTATTGGTCCGTTTGGTGGATTTTTCGCATCTGGCGCGAAAAGAGCTTTCGGCATTAAAGACTTTGGTGGATTGTTACCAGGTCATGGTGGTGTCACTGATCGTGTCGATTGTCAATTGATGATGGCTGTATTTACATATGTTTATGTTATTAACTTTGTCAAGGTGAACTTTGTCGGGTCGCCTGATGTTGGTAAAGTTCTAAGCTTCATTAGTGAACTGACTACACCTGAACAGGTTGATTTGTTCACAGAGTTGTATCTTCGGCTACAACGACGTGGCGTCGATGGACTTTTGGCTAATTTGACAAATGCTACTAATGCCCGATGATTATTATCATTATCATTATTGTATCTCTATGTTCAAGAATGAATGACGAGGTGTATAAGCCAATCGCTCTTGCATGAAGACAACAAGAACTGAATGTGGGAACTCCTGCCCCATCCCCCTCTAAAATCCAAAACTCCGAATAATTGTAACAAAAGAAGTCACTCTAAAAGTAAATAAAAATAATAAAACAAGGGAGTTACTGATGATGTCACACCTCTGCTTTAAGTTTTTATATTTATTACTATTTTTTTAGTATTCAAATATTTAGTGTACTTTTTTAAAATGTACAACAAATGATTCGTAATGTAATCTATGCGCGGTAACCAGAGTTTAGAACCACCAAGTTTTGATGTAGTTTGCTCTTTCTAACGTAGTAATTAGCCGTTCCAACAGAAAGTTCAAAATACTGTCGACGTCTACTAGCGAATGATTGAGCGTTCAAATTTGATTTAGTCATTCGTTTACGATCCGCCTTCCAAGCTGCGACGCGCATTTCTGAAGCCATACGACCAGCAACGACCGCATCACGTAGATCGACATTCCCACTACCTGCTTGTTTGTAATACCTTTGAAGTGAACGATGTCCGATAATTTTAGAACCAATAGCAACTGCATAAGCTTCTTCACCAACCTTTACATCATCTCCTTCGTTACCGTCACCTGTATCCAGTCGTCCTCTCGGTCGTCCATCATCACCTGCTTCGTCACCTTCGGATACCAGTACGACAGCCGTGCTTGCCTTATCGTTTGGTGTTGATGTAGTAGCTTGTTGCAGTAATTCGCTTTCTTCATTTCCTGTAACTTCAACCCATTGATCATCCTTTTGTTTCTTTCTGTCCGTAGATGCTTTCACTGACCAATTATAAAATTCATCGTATTCTTCGAAAAACGTTTCATCATCAGATGTCATTCGCCTGTGCCCGACATCTCGCATGTGGGTTCGTGCGTCTTCACCACTTGCAAACCCTTTGTCACATGCAATACAAGCGTAACCGACACATACTTTTTGACTAAGATATTTAACAAGCCCATCAGCATCAATTAAATGTTCTAAATAAGGAACGAAGAATCCAAACTTTCTAGCCATGTATTCTAACGCATCTTCACCAGATGATAATTCATGATCATCAAATGCACTTCGTTTCTCACTTCCATTCTCATTCCATGCATGTAACCTTCTGCGTAATTCTTTTTCAACATCACCATCATCATCATCAGCCCATTTCCAATCACTACCATCACCATCATCAGCTGTGCTAGGTATATATCCATCATTTGCGGAGGTTGTGTCAACTTCAGCAGTGTGCGATGAGGATGACAGGTCGGACATTGCATCAGGGAGTTGACGATTCATTGCATCTAGATGGCGTCGAGATTTTTCATGATTCATAAATGATTGTTGAGAAGAAAATGTCTTTCGACATGCTTCACATACTGTTTTCTGACGATTTGAACGTTTGCTGCGGTTGCTTTTGTCAGACTCGACTTCAAGACGTTTTTTCTGTTCTAATACGGCAAGACGTTGCGCGAATTCAGTCTCGTTCAATGGTCCTAGACCGCCAACTTTACGTTTCAGATTTACGAGGTGAAGGTCGGTGCGGTAGTGAATACGTCGTTGTTCACTGCCTACAACTTCAACCTGGCATGCTGTGCACGTGATGCGTTGTCCGTCAGTCATTTCATGGACGACATTCGTGCTCACTGATGCCATCTTCGTTGCTTTGATTGATTCTGCGTATAGGTATAGTTGAAAAGAAGGAGGGATGGGGAGAGTGATTGAGGTTAATAACTGAAGTTTTTAAAGTTAAAAGTCACAATTTCATTTGTGTCGGCCGTGTTGTGCTTTTGAAACTATTTAATAGTATTATTTCAGTACACGTGGACGTTTCCGTCAAAAATTAGTTTTGAAATTAAATTTTGATGACACACCTTCAAGTACAGTTTACTCACTGCATACCATCGGATCAACGGGATAAGTAGTTTGGAAACCGCGCGAATGCGATCAACTTTCTACTTGACCACATCAGATCGCAGCTCGCTGTCGCTGTGAAGAGCGCTTCGTCTTCAAAACCAAAATTATACATGTCTTAAAAATGACATTAGAGATTAGGGTTCAGATGAACTCTATGAACCCAGTATTTATGCAAGTCTGTAAATAATTTGCAAAATTATTTTGTGTTACAATGCATACACAACTCATTCCTCTATTGGCTTCTGCTAAACTTATTTTACCACGTGTGCGGGAAAAACGATTGTTTCTGTTTCCCGTAACATCTCTTGATCCAGATATCGGCATCACTACTATAGGGTCAGTTCTATCACATTTAGAATTTCGATTTTTTTTGGAGGAAATGTAATTTGGAGATATTTGAAAATAGCTGATTCTCTAAATCAATTGTTGCATTTGCATTCTATGACTTTCTTCAATTCTGGGGAAGAAATTGATTTCGTATGCAAATAAAAATTCAAAATGGGAAAACAGTTCTGTACATTTGTTTCGGTACCGAGAGTACATGTAGTTTCAGTTACGGTGACAGCTCAACGCCATTGAACTTTCATCGTTGGGAAAAAGAAAAAAACAGTTCTGAACGAGTCTACAATTTTCTGCAACGGTCACCGGTGACTTGAAAAAAAAAAATTACACGAATGCAGTGACAAGTTGAAAGGGAGTAGCGAACTTTTACTACAGTTTGTTAGGTACCGGGAACACCTAAAAACAAACATTGTGCTGGAGGGATCGGTGTATTGGAGAGAGGCATTTAACTTCGAGTTACAGTCAGCACAGCTACCTGATAACATGTTTAGGCGGTTGTACAACTCGTAAAAGAAACAGATGCGATTATTAACTGCTGTAATATATGAGGATTGCATGCGATCCCAAAAAAACCGAACAAAATAATGCCTGCAATCGCAGTCGAAACCATGCTTTGTGTTACAATGCGACTTCTAATCAGTGCCAGCTACCTCGAAATGTCGTGGTCCTATGGTGTAAGCGAGCCGTACGTCTATGAGATATTTCAAGAAGTGCTAACATATCTCGACCGATGATTAAAATTTTTTGTTTCCCAATAACAGACGCCAAATGTCGGAGAGCGTCGCTTCGTTTCAGTTCGAAACAAAGGTTACCAATTACCGGTATAATTGTGGCACTGGATGGGGTTGCGAAGGACATAGAGAAATCGTTAAGTAAGATGTTTCTGATACGAAAAAATATCACAACCGCAAAAACGTTTTGCTATTCCTGTCCAAGCAGCTTTCTGCTCTAAATACAAATTTATATTTGTTTACGCAACACGTACGGGCGTGTCTTCCTTACAAACCCTCGTCATCAGTAGAAATACCTCAATGGGAAGTTATAGTAGCTCATGATACCCATCAAAATACTTTCAATGCTGTGAAGCCGTATTATGGAAGAGGTATACAGGTTGAAAAAGATTC
The DNA here is from genome assembly GCA_032358235.1 of Odonthalia washingtoniensis. Lineage (NCBI taxonomy): Eukaryota > Rhodophyta > Florideophyceae > Ceramiales > Rhodomelaceae > Odonthalia > Odonthalia washingtoniensis. The sequence continues at coordinate 1,347 of JAULBU010047961.1, read as the reverse complement.
CTTTACTTTTTTCCATTTAAGTTGTGGAATGACCGTTGAACAAGTATTAGACATGGTTGTTCAGAGGTTTGAGATCTTCTGTAGGCTCCTCAGAAAAAGTTTAAAAAGTACTACAATAATCGGTGTGATATGTAAAAGTCACAATTTTACCATAGATCATGTAGAGTAAAACGAGTTAGAAGTAATACCGTCACGTGAGGAAAACAATGTCGAAGGAGTGCTTGATGTTTTGCTTGTGAACTCCTTGTAAACAGACACAAAAATTATAAGGGGTCATCAAAATAGTGAGAAAAAATCACAGAAAAGAAATAAGAGCGCAGTTAAAAGCCGAAGGACATCTGAGTCCAAAATATTAATTGAAATTGAAGTAATCTAATTTGCCTTCTTTTTGACGTACTGTCACGTATTTACTGGTAGAGGCTATCAATTCCAGATTTAAATAAAATCTTATCCGGATTAGTACTTGCATTTCGAAGCATCTACCGCGAATCTTAAATAGATGATAGAAGTGATCTGGCGGACTGCGCCAGGAAATCGAATGCCAAATATTGAGCAAAATAACTTTCTTCTTCCTCTGGTTTCGCAGCGGATTCAATATTTCTCGGCCTCAGCACGTCGGAAATTTCTCCGAGGCTGCTTTTCGTTTATTCACGGTTAATTCTTCTTTTATTTAGACTACGACGACTACTATCTTCTGTTACCTCTACTTCTATCACACTCACACCCTCGTCGTACTACTAGATTCAGGTAATAACCTTGTGAAAATTTTGGTTAATTACGGGGACTTGCAAAATAGGCAATAGACAAACATATTGAATGATCTGTTTGAAAAGTTGAACAATTATTCAAGGACCCCTATCCACTTTGAGTATACCTGTGCAATGATGTTCCGTATTCTGAACGGAACTCGGCGAATTATTTCTTTAAAGTAAGTCAATCACGTACATGCGGTCAGATAGCAGCATTTAAAAAATTTATCAAACTTAATGTAACCCCCCCTCGTATAATGTTAACACGTTCTAGTTTAAATATAACGTCATTGAACAGTGTTGACAATGTAGTGCAATGCACTTCCCAAAAAGAAGAAAGGAAGGAGACCGGCACTAAGGGCGTTCGGGCCCTCGTTCCACCGTAGCTCGTGTATATGACAGTGCACTCCACCAAAAGGGGGGGGGTTTGAGTGTTAGTTAGGTAGGGTCCCACCACAAGGTTGGTGTCGTCGAAGTTGGTGTCGTTGACAGGGTTGTGGTAGAGTAGATAGTGTTCGTACGTTACTACGCTTGTAAGGCGGGGAGAACGAACACGTCTTTGGATGGGGTCGGATCAAGGGTGACGCTTGTAAGGCGT
>JAULBU010047950.1:0-11801 GCA_032358235.1 Odonthalia washingtoniensis | reverse complement strand
GTTCTGTATTTTTCTGTTGAACATCATGATGATCGACATCTTTCTCATCTGGTGCAACGAAAGATTCGGGACTTTCATCTTCCCCGAAAGTAGACGGTACAGGAGGAATGTGGGTTAGTTCGTCTTTCTTTTCTCCTAACTCTGCTTCAAGTACATCACAAACGACACTGGCTTCATCATTAGTGTTATCCTCACTCGGATTTCCAACCTGTGTCGATGAAATTTCCGATCCATACAGTAACTCTTTCGATGGTAATTTCTTATGCTTCTACCACTTCATGTCAGGAAAGTTTAATCATCAAAAATTTGGACATACGGAGAAATTATTTCCCCCCGGTCCGTTGACATCAATATTTTGTAGACACCACTTTCAAAACAAGACACCAGCACAAATTGGAGACTCTTTTTATCCAACTGACGTTTCTCCTTGAGGACGTGCACTGAAACTTGGCTACGAAACACACGAATATGATTTACATGTTGATTTCTCGTTGTCAAAAGCTCATAAGAAGTTACAGAACTCTCATCAGGACAAATAAATCGGTTTCTTATTACTGCGGCGTTAACTACAGCCTCTGACCAAAACATTGTAGGCATTTTGGCTTGTAACATCATTGCACGGGCTGATGCCATGATGGTCCGATTTGCCCTATCCGCTCTCCCATTTAATTCTGGACAATACATCGCGTTGTAGAGAAACATGAAATTGAGCTCCCTGTGTTACCGCGCTAACACAAGGCGCTCAATTTCATGTTTCTCTAAGTAACCATCACAGACAATGTACTCCCCGCCACCGACACAGTGAATTCGTTTGATTTTAAGTCAAAACGACGCTCAAACCAAGGGTGAAAGTTTTGTAAAGCAGATATTACATCACTCTTCAGCCTTATTGGATGCACGAACATATATCCCGAATATTCATCTATGAAGGTGGGATAACACATGGCCCCACCAAGAGAGGGTACAGCCATCTTAACAAATAAATAGCTGTGAATAATTTCTCCAATTTTGTCCCTCGTCCTGATTTAGAGTGCACAGTAAGTTTGTGCTGTTTCCTCTCGAGGCATCCTATACAAACTTCAGACTGTTTAGCGATATATTTTGTTCGAATTCCAAGTACATCATTCTTCCGAATTATTTCTTTAATTTTTCTTTGATGTGCGTGTCCAAGTCTTCGATGCCATAATTTATCACCTTGATTTTCACCAGACTGTGAAAAGAGTGCGATTTTACTATTGGTGCCATTACTTTCAGTTCTGTCATCTTTATTTGATTTTACTACATCCAGAAAATATATACCATTTTTACGCGTTCCCGACATGGCTATCACTTCATTCTTGACCACTTCACACGTTTTTTCTCAAAATTTACTGAAAATCGTACAAAACACAGTGCTGGACAGGAAATAAAATTGGTCCGAAGACGTGGGACATATAGAGCTTTTCTAATTATAATCTTTTGGGTCTTTGAATAATTACACTGCACATGCAAACTCCCCATTAACGTTGTCTCCATCTGATCACCGTTTCCAAGAATGCCTGGACGTGAATCAATTACGCTCTTATCACACAACATAATATCCCCAGCATATGGTACAAGAAAATATTTTTATTCTTTTCTTGTACCATATGCTGGGATGCCCCGGAATCCAACACAAAATCATTTAATTAATGGACAGGATTGACAGATTTTGTCAACAACATAATTGCATAGTTGGCCAAATATGCGGACTCACTATGTCCGCTAGGGCTACTACCACTGTCCCGTTTCGTTTTATAGCAGAACCGCTCGATGTGCCCAGTAAGCTTACAGTGGAAGGTGGTTCTACATTCCTTGCCTTTTTTATTTCTCTTATTTTAGTTCCATCCTCCTTTTGGCCTGTCGTTATCCACATGTAGTTCTTTACACTATTTAGTGGTTTAGCGTCTTCTTTCGTTCCCTATCATGAAGACCGAACTTGTTCTTCATGCTCTTGAATTAATCTGGCTCTTGTGTGTTCCCAAGGTGGGGCACGGTCAGACGACTGTAATGAATTAAATATATTTCCAAATCTGGAGGTATACTTATCCCCTAATGAAGCTAAGAAGATAGAATTCTGCATTCCTTCTTCAATTATTGAACCTATTGCCTCCAGATGATTAAATATTTCCTCAAATGTGCACAAATCGTTCGTCATTAGCCTCTTAATATACACCAGTCGTGATAACTGTGCTTTAATATGTACCTTGGTAGCAATATTTACAACATCGTACGTTTCCTTCAACTTCCTCCAATGAGATGGGCGTTTTGTTTCACTGGAAAGCAAAGTCACACAGGTCACTCACCTAGGCCTTGCCCAATCTTTGCTCGAGCTTTTGCGATTTTCAGACGCACATCATCATCAACTTCATTTATAATTGTTGTACCTATGACATCCTCTAGTACCACTTGAAGCTCCTCTGACTTCAATGAAGCTCCAGCTTCAGTGCTTCTCACATTCGGAAATCCTCACCGACGTTACCCTCAATTTTTCAAAACTTGCCAGAATCTTTCATGAGTAGTAACAAAATCAAACCAGTAGATATAGCTGGAAACTTAAGCGCTGTATCAAATACACAAAAATATGAAAAACAATTTCTACTTAACCACAAAAAGATCGTAGATGCCACTAGGGGCATTGTCAGATGTTAAACAATATACAATCCGGGTCTGAGCCCATAACCAAATAGAAAGTGACAAACCGAGTTCTCTTTTACTTTTAATTTCTGATGCCAAACTCAATACTTAAATAATAAATCCCATGCGTAGGTGAACATGTAAAACCCCAGCATATCATACGATGAATAGAGTACAACCATGACAGGTGTACTCTTAACAGTAAGGACTAATTAGTACAACAATATATATATATATATACATATATATATATAGTACGTGTACTCATTATCAGTACTGTATATGATAATCTATTTCCTTACTAATATATATTTTCTCTTACTAATATAAACTTCCATTACTAAATTATAAGTTTCACGAAACAATAAAGTCAACTTCTTTCTGCGTACACGTAGTTTCTTTGTAGGACGCTAATGCCTAATTATGGAAATGCTGAACAAATAAGCGCTACAAGATTATACATTCTAATAACATTACTGTTCTCTACACTCAAAAGGTTTTGAGCAGTTTACATGCCGTTTATCCAGAAAAGCCTGAGTTAATGGGTTAGATCATCTTTACCGCTAGACCTATTTCTATAAAATAAAGCCAAATAATTACGGTGCAGGTCAAACGTGGAAGATCATTATTGGAAAAATAAAAACTGTAAATCAATCCGTAAAAGATTCGGTGTTTTTTTATTTCACATGAAATCAGAAATGTTGTCGACGATTACTGCCCAACGTTGTCCGTATTTTCAGTTTTATGCAGGTGCTCGAAAAAAAAGAAAAAGCTTTGCCAAAAAACAAATGCAGTCAATTGGCCATGAAAGCAGTAGCGAGGATAGCGATAACGAATTTGAGGAGATTGCGATGCTGGCCATGGCTGAGTCGATTCCTCGAATCGGGTAAATTAGCACCTCATGCTCCAACATACAGCGAAAACGTGTACCGAACAAGCCAAGAGACTCCTCGAAGGCGAAAGAAGCATTTGATAAATTTTACTTCGACCCAGATCATGTCCACGACTATGTAGATTTTGAACGTATGTTCAGGATGCCAAGAACAATTTTTGATCGAATTTGTGCAGGATTGGATGGAGGAGGTGTTTTCGAGAACGACGTGATGCTGTCGGAAAAGTAGGGATAGCTCCTAAAATGCGAATTATTGCTTCCCTACGTATAATGGCATATGGAAAATCGATCGATGAGATAGATGAACTATGCGGAATGTCGGAAGATTCTGGTCGAATAAGTTTCATGAATTTTGTCGAAGAGTTGGTTGCGATATTTGGCAAAACGTAACTGCGTCTACCTAACGAACAAGATTTAAGTAGAATATTGGCCATTAAAGAGGAAGGGGATTTCCAGGTTTTGTTGGATCCTGGGATTGCCAACATTGGACGTGGAAGAATTGCCCAGTGGCATGGGCTGGGAAATTTAAAGGAAAGGAGAAAAACGCAACAGTTGTTTCGAAAGCAATTGTTGATCGTGAATTATGTATCTGGGGCTGTAACTTTGTAAACCCAGGTAGTCTAAATGATATCAATGTGTTGGACACATCAAAGCTAGTTGAACATATATTGCGTGGAAACATGCTACCACAATATGAGTATATCATAAATGGAACTACGTATGAGCTTCTATACTATCTAGTTAATGGAATATATCCACATTGGGCGATCTTTGAAAGCACAATTTCAGAATGTATGAACAGAGAAGAAAAAACAATTATCCGGTTCACAGGAAGCTTAAAGGAAGGATATATAACGTGCATTTGGGGTTCTTATGTCCTAATGGCATATTTTGGAACGAACTTGCCTATTTTGGGACAACATTTCAAAAAAAAGCTGTACGTGATTTTACACTATCCCATCTGTGATTGGCTAAGTTTCAGCTAGGTCACTTCTGTGATATAGGGAACGTTTTCGGATAGGGTTACTTTTGCTCGTATTTTTCAAAAATACGGACAAAATTGCCCGTATCTCTAAATTATACAGTTTCGGATAGCGATGAAGCCGGTGTTAAAGTACTAAAAATTTCTCTACCCCAAAAAATTCAAAAATAAATCAAAATAGTTCCGGATACGGACGACAGTAAAGATGCCCTTAATGTGTATAAAAATGTTCCACGATGGAAAGAATATAATCGACAGATTCTTTCACATAAGCAATATCTAGACATATCACACATTCAATCAACATCTTGAATACAATTCTTTATTATCTGATGCTGTACTGGGCAAGTAGCATGTGAGTGGCACAAAATCTATGACCTCTACCTGGAGACTTCGGTCGATTTTAAAATAAAATATATGTGAAGAACTGTGATAAATTGTTCTAACTGCACAGAGCATTTGAAGGTAATCGCGGTAATGGTTCGCACGGTAGAGAATGAATGCCTCTATTTCGGTGTGACGGAGATGTGCTTCTAACTGAATGTTAGTTAACACAGGAAATACAACAATTGTGTTTCCGAGAAAAACAGTATTCCTTGAAAGGCCCTGAACCAATAGGGAGGCATGTTTTGGCACTGTAAACAAATAAAAGATGTTTGTCCAAAGGCTATTTTAATGATAAGAAATGCGTGATACTACGTAAGGTAACGGTCGAAATAAGACGAGGCAGGTGTAATAGTGATATGGTTCGTATACATAACTGTACGTACCTGCCGAACGGGGCTAAGAATTGAGAACGCGGGTCATTCTGCTAGTAGAAAAAATGTAGCATAGTATCTACAATTGTACCTACAATAAAGAACGTGTATAGCCCTCCGTGTAGTGACGAAGTGAAAATGGGGAGAGCTGAAACAGGACCGGTCCAAGTCATTAATGAACACAATTGTCATAGTTATACAATGATGTACATAAATGGTGACGGAAACCTTGTTACCGATCGTGGTGAATGAAAGGACGGAGAACATCATCCATCAACTAAGAAGGATTGAGACAATATTGAAAAATACAAGTATTGTTCTGTTTGAAAATTCCTACTGTCTAACAGAACGTGATGGACATATTGGAACTGTCACTATATTTGTTACAACCACCGTGAAACTATGTAGGAAAACAGGGACACAAGATAGCGCAAGGTAGACTGTGGATGTTTGTAAAAACGTTGTGGTACCTTCATTCCGATTATATCGTAATCGTGGCAACCAATAATTTGAAGAGGGAAGATCTTAAGAGATTTTTCCGAAACGGAGGTGACGCAATAAATCACAAACCCGCAGACTTCGGTGTGTTTGTAAGAAACAAATCGAATTGTAAGTAGCATTCAAAAGTAGAACGGGCGATCTGTAATTTTTTGGAAATGACCAAAATATTCGTTTAACAGTATGTAGTACGGAACTACCACTAATCACCCCTTTATTCCTTGTCACCACTTGTTCCAATGTGGATTCTTTTTATAACATGTGAAACTACTGACAACGGTGATGAAACTGTTATCAACATGGCTGTACTGATTGATTGTACACAGGTATGGAAAAAAGCATTTTCGGCTGCAACCTGCAAACGTTTTTAATCTACGAAAATCTCGCGTTTCACATTCACCAACCTTCCTGTGCAGTTAAAAACATACAGGTCAGTGAGGGGAATATCACTGAAATGCAAAAATTCACTTGTCAAAGCTATGGATGTGTGTATCCTACTAGTGGCAATGCTTATTTTCCAGCGTAATGGTGAAGGCCTCTACAAAGCGCTGTTAGCCGAGAAGTGTACAGGGAATTCCATTGTGGATGGGATGTTAAAGGCGTTACTGAAGGCACCAAATGGAAGTGTTGAAAAACGCGTATTACGAGCGTGTCTCTTTGCGCATCTTCCTGGTGTTGAGGTACAGAAACGACTAACGAGTAGCATAAGCGGTTAGGGTGAAGACGGTATGTTTGATGATGAGCCCATATCGGAGGAAGAGGGTGTAGACGATGTTGAAAATGAGTACGGAAATGGGAGTATGACTATGGAAAGTAGTGGAGGGGGTCGGATGCGAAAACGGTAACGGAAATAGTGATGCGAAAGGATTGCGGAAAATGGAACGAAGTGGAGCGTTTTTTATCGCAATAAAAAAGCGCGGGACGACTGGTTGGATTTAATTAACAAAGGTGTCATAGCAAAATCACAAAGGATAAGATCTCGGTTCACGGACGAAGAAATTAATCAGGCTGTAATGTTTATGCTGCGACCGGACAATGTACAATCAATTAGTTGGGGGACAAAAAGGGTCAGGTCGAACGGGGAAATTCGAAAAATTCCAGCAGTCTTCAGGAAACCTTGTATGGAGAGTATGTGGCGAAAATATTTTCAAGAAGAGACCGTAGTTTCTGATCCACGAAAACTTGGGCGATCTTTATTTATGCAAGTGTTGAAAGCAATAACAAAGGGAGATGTCAAATGAAGAGCATGCGTTGATTACATTCTCAATGCGCTTGTACATGAAAATTTGGCAAATATGCGAAACTTAGTTGAAAGGGAAATAGTTGGTACAGTGAAACAGTGCTACTACCTCACGAAGTTGGATGGTGTCAGGAATTTCTTGAAATATAATTATATATCACATATATCGTCCGAAGATGACGATCCTATTAACAATGTAAATTATGCCTTATTAGACAGTGTTAGTTCATTGCAGAAAAGGGTTAGATGCATGGAATCTTTATCTGTATTTTCCGTGCTTGAAGAAATAATGGGTGATATTGTGGAGAAAAAAAGTGAACTGGATGTAGTAATTGAATATAGTAAGAACAAAATAAATCTGTACATGGGTCATGTACAAAGATCGCTGGTACAAACAAAAAGAACTAGAGACATAATGACAGAGGTGGAAAATAGAAGTGCTGGAACTGCTTGTGTATGTTTTATGGATTGAAAGATGAAGTTAAAACCAGTGCCACACCGAGAATCCACAGCACAATTCTTTTGGAAACACGGTATATCGTGGCATGGGACTGGTGTGTTTTATAGGGCTGCAGATGAGGAAGAGGTGGGAAAAAGCGAAGGGAGGCAGATAGAATGAAATTGAAAAAAGAAATCGTCTAAATCCATGAAATAACAGCAGTGAGACAGATCAAGTAGATAGTTGTTTTTTGAAAAAGGGATTGAAAACAAAAGACCATCTACAGATGTTCTTCGTTGATCACATTGTTCAAAATGACACAAACCAAGACTGCGTTGAAACAGCCAGTATTTTCGAGGCACTCCTTTACTTGATACTAAATGGACTACATTTTTGTAAAAAGATATGGGTAGTTTCAGACAATGGCCCTTGTTATAAGAATTAAATATTCGGACCGATTGCGACACGCATCTGTGAGAGACAACAATTTAATTTGAAGGGAATGATTCATCCTGCAGCACAGGATGGAAAGAACATGGTTGACGCGCACTTCACCATAGCAAAAAGGCATCTCATTCGTTTCATAAATGAAAGACAGCTAGACGTCCTTGTTCCTCAAGATGTGATTGAAGTGCTCACATTTTATATAGGGTTACTGAACACAGCGATTGAGCTTATAAAAATAAATCGGAATCATGAAGTGTTACAAAATTGGTTAAGAGAAAAAAACTAGCTCCACTTAGAAATGTGAGAGAAATGGATACTGAGAAAAAGGGAAATGGGGACTAGCATGCAAATATGTATCAATACTCGGGATCCTCATGTCGCAAGTTTATATTTCGTGCTTATAGAAGTGAGGTGGTAACTGGTGAATTGGATGGGAGTCCTGCAATTGACCTGTCTGTTAAAGAAATGGAGGGCGATTTGGATAAATAAGAAGCCTTGCGGTTGGAGTTTGTCATACAGCATCCAAACAATAATGGGAATGAAGGGTCTAGTGACAATGCAGTGGGAGATCGTTCAGGCGGATCGGTGAATAGGACGCATGAAGTAGTTTGCTAGAGGCAAGTGAACAATAGATTCATCTCACCTCCTGACTGTAGTATCTTCACTGGTTTTGAAACAAGTGTTAGTATTGTATATATGAATACCATTCATTCTTTGAAACGTCGTCACGTGATTAACGAACTGACAGCAGATGCAGCTGCAGAAATGGAGCTGGAACACGACGATAGGTACGGTAATGACAGTTCCAACATGTCAAAAGCAAGTGCGACCTCTGATAATGATGAGGACGTTGAAATGGTATGATATGCGATTTATGGACTCTATGCGCATTAAGGGTTGAATGATGATATAGAACTAAATGGTATGGAGTCGGAAAGCATTGAAGCTGGAAGCAAGAAAGTTTGGAAGAATATTGAAACATTTACATGTGCAAAATGTTTAAGATGATACTGGTCGAGGGATATAAGAGATGCACATTACGATATATGCGAAAAGGTGTTGGAAGATAATTCCACACTGAGTAAGGCAGTGAATAGTGCCTGTAGTGCGATATATAAGAAAGAGGTGATCGATATTTACACCAGAACAGACCCGAATCCAGTATTAAAAGGTGTCTCTGTTACCTCTGTGTTGATGAATGTTATCTGGACGGGCGGGTGAGCGTGTAAACCAAAGAGGGGAGGTGCCATGGGAATTAAGACTATTACAAAGTACAAGGATAAAATAAAGTCGTGGTTCGAAATCAGCGCGACAGATCCCCGGAAAAGATGAGTTCCGCTGTGATGAGAAAGGCGCTGCAAATAGCGGTCCCATCCCAATGCATTCTACCATCTGAGCAGCAGATTGCAGCCAAAATTTCAACGTTGTATCGTGAGTTGAAACAATTAAATACTCGGAACGTTGTATCGAATCCTTGTCCTGTTTTTTATGAGGAGGGCGACGACCTTGATAATGGTTGTTTGTTTAGTGACGTCCCCGCAGGAGACCACGACTGACATAGGACAAACAATGAATGTCGACGATGAGGTGGGTGGTACACATTACGATGTAAATAAAGGTGATGCGGGGGGTTGTGGTGCTACTCGTAAGTATGAAAAAAGTCGTAAGGTGATGAAAAAGTTGTATTCAGATATCGTAACGCGGATTTTAGTCGAAAACAATACAATTTCACGTCGTCTAGTCCGTCCTCTGTTTATGGAAAGAATGTCTTTTCAATAAATCACCATGCCAAAAGACTTTCCAACTGTGTTGCAGATATGACACAAAGTTGGTAACCTCAAGAGAAAGCTTAAAGACGGAATAGCATGCTGATATGTGTTACATAAATCCTTTACAGTTTCGGGGGCATGGTATGTAGGGAATTCTTTGCCATCATGGTTGTTATACCGATTTGCAACGCATGATGGGATTATTAAGAAACTAAGGATAGCAGTCATATATATATGTAATCTGGTCGTCTTTTAACGAATTTCCTTTTTATACAGGCTTTTTACCAAAACCGGGATCGTCTTCAATTATATAAACACCCGTTTCTTTTATTCAAATCTAAATACTTTCTCCTTTCCTTCTCTGGTGTATAACTTTTCCTTTTTTGTAAGCGATATATATTTGTTAAAACACTTGTTGAAACTATCCTCCGCTTCCTCTCTATCGTAATGAACACCATCCTCATGATCATCATCCTTATGATCATCATCCCTATGATCATCATCCCTATGATCATCATCCACATGATCTTCAACCTCATGGTCATCACACTGACAATATAACTGTCACGCTCATTTTCTTCAAGATCGTATCGAGGGCGCCCTAAACATGTTTTGTTCATAACTTGCCAGGAAATTTTTTTTGTCAACATCTTGACTTATACGGATCGATTCCATCATCACCATATAACAACTGAAGAGTTCCATCTTAATTTTCATGAAAACCTCCATCAGAATGGACACCCAATCCTTCAACATGCTTTGCGAGACATCTTTGTAAATGACTTGATTTAGCTGTTTTGAAAGAAGTTCACAACACATACCCCGGTTACTATCGATAAAAAAAACTAAGAAACTTATTTGATATATATATATATTTGATATATCTATATCTATATATTATGGAAGGAAAGAGATATTCTGTTACTTTTCGTACATCATGTTTTGTCTTTTCATAGACATTATTACCATCTTAAAGGACCATCAACTTGACCATAATTTCCTTTATCGGTACCACCAGCTGATCTTCTGTAAGACACATAATCAGATTCTCTAAACCATCTAATAATTTCAAGTATAGTAATGCAAACATTGTCAGCGAAAATAGTAAAATCAATTCTTGAAATAAGTGTAGTATCACTATCTAAAATACGTACACGATAATTTAATAACAAAATGAATAAATTTGTTTGCCTTCATCAGCAATATTAATTGTTCTTCAAGTAGAAGGAGTTCCTAATGAAGATAATACCATTACAATTATAATTCAAATAATAACAAATGGACATCCTAAGAAATAACGAATATGTATCAGATGTGCTGCTGTTATAGGTCCTATGATCATTATTGGTAATGTCATATATGCTAATTTATGAAAGTGATCAACACCCATTGTTTTATCTATACCATATACAAGAAATATTTGATTGTATAAATCTAATGGTAATTTTTCAATATCTATTGAATCTTGTGATGGTGATGTCACCTGCAGTTCATTTGCTGTAGTCGAAAATGGAGATGATGATGATGATTATGATGATGATGACGGTGGAATTATGTAGGATGATAGATTGTTAATTTTATTTTGTTCCGTTGCCATTTAAATAAAAATGATATTAAGGAAGATTTCAATGATTGAAGTTCATTACTTTCAACATCTTGGGGAGCGGGAGAGGTTAGTACGAATTGTTTATTATCAATTTCTTCACTATCATCTAGAGGTGCAGGAGCAGGTTCAACTTTTGGAAAAAGCTCATCTTCAGATGGTACATATTCGTCAACACTAGTAGGAGTTAATTCAGTAAATTGAGAACAAAACGGATATTGGAATAATTCAATGTCCCCTTTGTCCAACAACGGTCGCTGATGTTTGCACCATCTTTTAAAGAAGAAGTGAAATATGATGTTGTTCACGATGATGTTGATGATGATACTGATACTGATGATGAAGATGATGATGGTAAAGAAGGAGTAGGAGAAGAAGAAGAAGAAGAAGATCAGAAAGATTATGATAAAGATTATGATTATGATTATGATAATGATGCTCATGATTATGATTATGATTATGATTATGATTATGATTATGATTATGATTATGATTATGATTATGATTATGATTATGAT
>JAULBU010047939.1:0-13357 GCA_032358235.1 Odonthalia washingtoniensis | reverse complement strand
CGGGGATCCCGTAGAATTGTTTTACAACCTTTAGTACATATCCATTTGGAAGCTCAATTCCTTTGGGGATCGAATATATACCTCGCGTTTTAGCTCTGAATATGACTGGATATACGCCTTGGAAATATCCCGTGTGTAAGAATGCAGCGTAGGCGTAGAAATGTTGGCCGCGATGGAGAGAGATACATGTTCAGAAAAACTGTGCACCATGGGAGACTTGGTGCTACGGACGTTACCTCTTCATACGCATTATTATGTGCCACGAAACGGCTATTATTCTTGAGGAAACCCCCGACCTTCTTGTGTTCATTAATGAATCTTGAGTCGAAAATACGGGGCGCACATCTTATCTTGGATTCGTGAATTGGTTCGAATGTTACATCACGAGCACTTATAGTCCGTTCATCCTATATTAGGCAAATGTTTGTTCTTCCGGGGATCCTTTATTGATGTTGGACTTTCTGGGTTTGTTCCCCAGTATGTTTGCCTTCGCTTCACCAAATTTATCATCCGTCTACAACAAATTGGCATCATCTGTACATGGCGGATTGCATTTGGTTTTATCTGTGAGGTTACTCATAGTTTGATTCATCTTGAGCTGAAGATGCGAAGACCTATGGTCAGTTGGAAGACTACGGTTTCCCTTTACAATAATATGAATTTATTTGGGCCTTCCCATCTCCTGGTAGTTGTTTGATAAACCAAGACTGGTGATACAGAGGGGAGGTACCATATATTACTTGATACTGCTTTTGATTTTAGGCCAGATGGATGTCACAATGATAATGAAGTCCTCCTCTTGTATTGTTACATATACTCTTCTTCCTGGGAATTTTCTATTGAATTTTGTCTGGCAAGCTGATTAGGCGGTGGTGTTGTACAGGCAGGCCGGGGAAGGGAGCCGAACATGAGCAAAATCGGGAACAGCCCCTCCGTCTCCATCGCAGAATGCACTACATAAACTGTCATCCCCACGAATTATTCTTCTGTAGCATCATGACTCTCGAGAGACTGTCTAATTTTAAATAAGCGCTACGAAATGGCGCGTTTTAGCGTTCTTCAATACCGATCTGTGCTTCTTCTATTCCCCCTGCAATATCCTCGTTTCCTTTCATCTCCTTGGAAACCTAAGCCGAACCTTGATCAAAAATCAGATAAACAGGGGCCCCATGTACGTATGTATCCGTAAGTTACATATCTGATTTCATATCTTGCAAAAGGACTGATTCCTGAGGAAGGAAGCTGCGGTAAAATTAGTACTCTCATCTACGAGGTTAATCACTGGTTTGTTGTTAATGAACATGGTATCCGAAACTACACGGGGATCAAAATGGAGATATTCAGTTCCTATCGTTAATTTGAAACGGCGTAGTGTTGATACGTTGCTTTTTCATACGGTGGATTAGTCCGAAATCCTTTCCAGATCCTCCAATATGCCGGCTTTCAGTTTCTCTTCGCTGGTCCTCTTAAAAAACTGATGTCTGTATCTTACAGAAGGGTGGCCGAAGTTGCGGTGTATTTTCCATAATTGCTGTTCTGAGTATAGGGCGTATGCGGCTGAGTCGTCCAACAAGCAGTACACGAGAAAGTGGTTTTTGAGAGATAGAGGTTGTTGGAGATGTCCAACATAGAAGTATTTACATTGGAGACTCATATTGAGGCCATTATCGATCATATCTCGATTATATAACAGGGAAGGTGCATCCTCTTACAAAATGGACAAATCCGCATCTATTGCCATCATGGTAATGCGTATGATACATAGCTGCTTGGAAGGGATTTTGATCGCTACATCTCCGACCGCCTTACTTTTTTCCTCTATCCCTATTAGTTCTTTCGAAGGTGATGGCCGCATGGATATTCTTCTCCCGAAATCCTCTTCGTAAGCGCGATATTGGCTCCTGCTCATAATCTATTGCTATTCGCGGCTGTATGTAACGATATACCATCGAAGTGCGAATCACTGCCAACTTTTATGTGGTTATTTATGGTTAATAATGCCAAGCCATGTCTATTTTATAAGCCCTTCTGTGAAGGTATGAAATGTTTGATAATGATTCTTCTACTTCTGTGGTCTCATTCATCTTCATGTAGACTATATCAGAGTTCTCATCCCCTTCTTCATCTTTGACCCATCTCACGTCATCTTCTCGCATGATGATGATTTTATCTCAACTTAGTTATGGCCGATATGACCTCATCCTTGCTATGTCGGTCGTTTACTATGTGGTATTTGCCGCGGACAAAGCAGCCCTTCACACCCTTCATCGACTCTGGAATCAGGCTACTTCGTTGATTCTTCCAACTTTCTCAGTCGGGATAATGTGGTCCTTGTCTGCTAGACCATGGCCGTTTAATGGCTTTTATTGCATCTCCCCATACGACTTACCTAGTGAGTACGAAGCCACATCCTCGTCTTCTTCTATTTTGTATGTCTAACTGCTACCAACCGACCTGGGTATGTCAATGAACTGGTTTTAATTTCGTTTTAATGCTTTATGTGAGGTACGTGGCATGCGATTCCGTAGTTTAACATGTACCGAAAGAATTTTAACTGCGTTTAGCAACCTTTCCCTCAGGACTTGATTCATATGGTATTCAACATCCAACTGGTTTTGCAGGGAGATCCGTTTTCCCACAAAATTTCTAAACACGCTCACTTCGAATTGAGACGGTTATTCTGTCATTGATTTTGTAAATGACATTGGCTTCCATGTTTGTTAGGATACGTGATTTCTTCTCATCACTATTGTACCATTCGCGCAATGTGGATACCGCACTTTTGCTCGTTATACATTGTCAATATTGTTATCATAGTAGTTCAGCGCATTCCAAGTCAACATAACGGGAATGGATTTGAGTTTTCGATCGGAGTGACTTCACACCACACATTGTGGAAAGAGTTCATAGATCTTTAGAAAAGTATCTAAATCCTCATCCCAGGCTCTAGAGAAGGTCGGATTCCCTATGAACACTCTCACTAGTCCGTTGATGACTAACTTATTTTTCCCTCCTAGTGATAACCCCTTTCTCATTTTGTTTGTATGAAGTGGGGGTTTGTGTTGACTGTACTTCGTTATGGAGGTGATATATTAGATTACATATTAGAGTTATAAGAGCCCTTATACTCGTAGTCTGTCGTGTGTGTGCTTGTGATTATTTTTTTGTTTCCGATCAAAACTGAAATTGTAATAATTTCAGATACACTCATAAGGTCGTGACGCTGCAACGTTTATGTGGGGTTTCCGTCTATATGAGAGTTGTAAGTGTTGATTTACACCTCTTGTACGTAGAATAAAGTGTTAGGAGAGATAAGAGATGTTCCAATTGCATTCTCCTAATGATGTGAAGACCATGGATTTTTTTAGGATAATCTATGTACTAATACACACTTGGGATAGGATAGATGTCCTTCACAGAAAATTAGTTTAGTTTCCGGTTTTCGATACAGAATCTCAACTAGCCATTTTTCCTCAGGAAGACGAGGACGGGTCTTCTTAATCTGGGTGAGGAACCTAAAATCACCACAGTCGTCAGCAGTGTGGTAATGTAATCTTTGTCTGGTTCACGTGTCTTTGAGCCGGCTCCGATATATTTCTGACTTGAAGATGTGGGTTCTAGGTACGAGGTCTATTTATGGCTCGGGATGTTGATTTTTATAAAATTTCAAAGCC
Organism: Odonthalia washingtoniensis; assembly: GCA_032358235.1. Taxonomy (NCBI): domain Eukaryota; phylum Rhodophyta; class Florideophyceae; order Ceramiales; family Rhodomelaceae; genus Odonthalia; species Odonthalia washingtoniensis. The sequence goes on along the minus strand of JAULBU010047939.1, from coordinate 9,683 downwards.
CCATGTGGTCGTGATATATCGAAATGTCTTGCATTTGCAAATGGTTTTCCACGAACACACCAAGTGGTATTTCGTCCGCACTTGCGAGTATCTAGACTTTTACATATGTGACTTCTCTGAGAACTATGATCTATAGGTATGAGATTTTTTTGATATTTAACACCGGGTCTTCGGCGGAAAGTTAACTTTTGAAATATTTTGAAACATCGACGGGAACTTCATTTGCTTGATTTTTACACTGTTTATAGCGATGGTTCCAGAATTTACCCAATAATTTGGGGTGCGAGATATTATACTAGACGAGGCAGGTTGAATGCGTAATCTAGTTTGATATGTTTTGTTTTTTAAGTATATTATTCGATAGTTGTAGTACAATCCAGTTGCTGACACGTCCAATTATTTTAGTAATTTTTGTCCCATTTTTTCTTTTGGGCGGACCATATTTATAATGATCTGCCACAGTTTCTACGTGTATTAGGACACTGTTTTCCATTACAGTGTTCCGATAGATCCTATGGTACTCCACAGTACGCCCCTACCCGCCACTGGGAGATAGGTGATGCCTACTCAAGAAGGTTTTGGCCGTTGGTATTTCCATATATTTAATAAATAATACAAGCGTGATCAAAAACATAATCCCCCACAACGGTTGAATTCGACTTTATCGTCTAATCAACTCTCAATTTGTTCTTCATCCGTCTACTCAAACGTTAGTTCTCGACACAGGCCTACAAGCTTCTCTATTCTTCAGCCTCAAATTAGTTGTGCTATCACCGGCAGTACCTTCGCTTAACTTTCCTGTCGAGTTTACCGATAAATCGAAGGTGAGCTGCTTGAATTAAAGCAAAATTTAAATTTCACTCTACTGACAATGGTTTCGTATGCAAGTAAGGAATAGGACAATTAATAATATTGCAAGTAAAAGGTTATATATGGTGAGAAATAATTGTAAGGTAGAGTAAGTGAGTAGCCAGTGTGGTCTCGGTCGATGCTAAACGCAATGTAGATCAAACTCCGTGATACAGTTATGTATATTCACAGCATTTAGATCTGGAGGTACATTAGTAGCTCCGGCAACTCCCACGGTTTTGAAGTTGGCAAGTGACCGTTTCGTTACAATTGATCTACGGGATAGTCATTGCTAAAAAGAAGGCGTGGTATTGGATCCGGGGTGTCCTTTTCCTTTTTGAGATATTAAAGCTGATGGCCAGTATAAATGTCGTAAAATATCTACCGACTTTATTAATTATCATTTATTTTCCGAATGAAGTAAGTATAATAATTTTGTGGTAAAAAGGTGAATCAACACGAGTAGTTTGAATTCCTAATTTGCTATAGCCGGATAGCTAAAGTGACATTGATTCTAATTAAATGAGTCCAGATTCGTAATAGAAAGTATACGTGTTCATGTGCACGTTTTCAGAATCAAAGTACAGTCCAAACGTACAGTACCGCGCACGTGTTATGATTCGTCATCGACTACAGTTCCGAGTTAGTCTTTCCACTTGTATGTATTTCATTACTGCATGCGAATACTGTGGTGGGTGGTACTGTGTCGACTATACAGTGTCATTTTGTTTTGTGTTGTATGAATTCTTTTAGTGTACAGTCTAAAGCTGTAGGAGAACCGTGTACCAGAGTAGGTTATTCATCGTTTCCTCCTCTTGTATTTGCACGCGTTTCTAGTATCATTTTGTTTACTGTGGTGTGCTGTTTACGATTTGTTCTCATCTTCCTTTTGTATGTTATCATCATCATCGCCCGCCTCATCGTTTCGTAATTTTCATCACCTTTTATGATCTTTAGCTTATCATTCTCTTCCTTTTCCTTCCTCTACCGTCTCATATCGTCAGTCTCACACATCCGTCTCAAATATCTGTCTCACATCTCGCCGAATTGTAGCTCTAGGTGTGACACGTCGACATTTCTCTATCAGAAGGTAGTTATTAAATATTTCTGTACTTCCAGGCAAGTGTGCATTTGCGATCCCATCGCCTCTCGTCGTCCGTTTCTCGGCCCACACAACTATTCGTCAGGACGTCAATCACACCTAATTAACCATTTCATACATCTCGATGGAGTGCAACCCAAATGAGCTACTAGAACAGAAGGAGCCCGACATCCTTTTAGTGTCTGGTTCACCCTCCTTCCTGGGAGCTCATTGCACTTCAGGGGTATTAGAAGTTGGAAACGAGAATCAGAAATTTAAGTCTGCCCGTTACATTTTCAATGTTATTACTGGCGGTGTAAGGTGGTGATAATACAACCGAGAGATTTGTTAGACGGGTATCAATATCTGATGGGATTGACACGACCTGAAATTTACGAAAGGTTGGGTACCTAGTTCGATTATAGTCTACTAAATGCCGTCGAGTTATGTATGAGACTCTCCCTTTGCAAGAATATATATATTTTTTGTGTAAATTGGGAAGTGCGGTTCCTATATGAAGCCGGTGATCCATCTTACAAATTATTTAAACTGTGGTACAGTATTCAAATTTTACTAACCGTTTCCGCGGGAATATTGACTTTACATATTTGTTGCAAACGTAGCAGCGTAAGATAGCTGCTGTTTCGAATATATTAGACACCCATAGCGTGATCGTTTCTGATCGAGATCCTATTTCTCTGCGTCTGTAACATTCGGAAATGAAGTGCATCTTAAGTACACCGAAGTACACGCAACGTTCTGCACTTCGAGTGCGCTTCACATTTTTGCACTTCACAGTGACAAAAACAACTTTATATAAATACAAATTTGTATATATTGAAGTGATTTCTGCTACACTTAATTGTAGACGAAGATGTGATTTTTCTCGAATTTATCACTTCGGACACTTTTAAATTTGACTAAAGTTTCGAATAACCTTTGAATTTCCGAAACCGAAGTATCATTCATACGGAATCTTATCAAATATTCGAAGTGTGTCGAAGTCGACGTTATAATGAAAACTTTAAAAAACAAGAAAAAAGTATGAATATTCATTGATGTTTTTCTACAATGTCCACTTTGAATTATTTGAGTAAATTGCAATGTGTATTTGTAATTCAAAAATGGAAAGTACATCATGTACTGGATGATCCTTTGAAAGTATTTTTTTGGAATGTACTAGATTGTTTGTACTATTTACAGTTCGACATGTTATTGATAATATTTACAACTGTTGGATGGATTATGTGATGGAAAAGAAATGTTTTCAATCATTTCAATATATAATTGAAGCACCTTCCAGTGGACAGTTTTAAGAAATCGACCTAAAGTTGAAGGCAGCAAATCAAATAAATGCTAAAGGGCGTACAGACTAGAGGTAGGAAAAGAATAAATCAACAGAAGGAGGTAGTGTTTCAAGAGATGGAGACAATGAAACGAATTAAAAGCGTAAAATTGGCGAACAGAGGAGCGGAAAGAAAGCTAAGAAAATGTTTGTTTTTGGTAGATTGACGGAACGTACTTGTTTTCACGGCCAATAAATATTTACAAATACAGGAATAAGAGGTTCTGGAAAATATTCATAAATAGGAAAGTCCAATAAGAGGTGGTCCAAGAAAACCTAGTAATAATGGATGTGTCTCTACATGTAAGTAGTGAAGATATGAACAATAATTTTCCGAATGAAGAATACAAAACGCTGTCAGGTAGAAAATTTAAAACAATGGTAACGGTGAATTAAAGAAGTAATGGTGTTGATGGTAACATATCAAGTGAAGATAACATTAATCTTGTGGTTACATTACCATATTTAGGGACCATGAGAGGGAAATTAATGATTCAAGTTCAAGAAGGGATTTCCAATCAGCAGTTAGAATGCACCGACGGAGTGGACAACAAGATAATTGTCTTCCGATGAAAGGCAATGCACAAGGTCTTGGTGAAGGAAGAGAAGATAGGGAAAGTGTCCGAAACGACGAAATATCCTTCATCGGATGTTCGTCAAAGACACTACCAAAAGATGTAAACGAAGTTGAAGTAGAGGTTCGTAATTAAATGAAGAAAAAAGTACGTATGCATAGTCGTATTCAGAAAGAGCTTCTTGATGCTGTAAACATTTGGAAGGATAAATGAAAAGTAAAGGAAGAACAGATGAAGCAATTAGAATTAGAAACGATAGCGTGCGAAGAAACCTGGAAAGAAGAGGGGGTTTTCTGGACTGGATCTAAGAAAAATAAATGTACAGAGAAGGAAAATTCGTCATTAGCGAAGTTTATTTCTGATTTGGTTGAAAAGAAAGTTGGTATGAATTTAGTTCGATTTATGTGAAGATCACACGAGCATATGTTTGTTTACCTGTTTAAATACGTTTTTTTACAGGTGAATGCGTTTTTCATCTTCCTTGGAGATGGAATCTATAGTTACGTGTAATCTAAACTGCACTGACGTCAAAACCGATCGTCAGCACGATTGAAGAGGTCATGTTGTTAGTATTGGTCCAAGGTACGGAATCATAAATTTATCAAAGGATCAGTTGATTAATCCATGTGGTGCCATTTTTACTGACGGAATTTGCAGAATTTGCAACTATCAAAATGAATTGCATGTTTCGAATCTCTCTGTACCGATTTTCCCCATGTAAATTGTTTGGGAACATCAGGTTCGAATACTGGTGTTGTCATTGAGTGAAATAATTAAAACCCCCGACAAGTCATGTGACAAGCTACAATTGTGGTATACCAAGGCTATAGACTCTGCGCACACTGTAAGTGACAGCTGAGCGAGGGAAGTGTTGAAATATGTTGATATCGCTCTTTGTCACTACAGGACCAACGCATATGGTCAAGTGGTTTGTTTTAAGTTTTAACAGAGACTAATGGTATGTACACATATAATATTGAAAGAATTACAAATTTCATGAGTCAGGCCGTATTGACTGAGATGAGAAAGACTCAGAGCGGGTCAGAGCAGAATGATACAGTTGAAAAGGAAGTTTTTAATATTTAAATTAAGAGTTCCATAGTTCTATGTTGTTTCCGTAGCTCAATAACAAGCTGTAAGTTCTCACAAAAGGGCAGCCAAGGTTTCAGTTTCCTCGAACTTGGGATATATAAGTATTTATGCATTAAAAGAAACACTTCTTAAATTGGAATGGGAAAACAAGTTAGTGCTTAAAGAGCTGAGGCATACGTAGAATGGTCAAGTTGTATGATTTCTGAAGAAGTGATACTTCATATCGTAGAATAGGAATAATTTCGGTCGTATGTGGAAAAAGAAGTGTATATCTTGAATACAGGGAAATTGTTGGAATTGATATGCTATTCAAGAATGAGCCTAGTAGATTTGCTCTTGAAATTTCCGATTAATTTTACCTCGGATGTAATGGTGACGCATCTAGATCTTCTCTTATCCGTGTAGATGATGTTATCACTGCGATGATATATTAATTTGGAAGCGCCCGTCCTGAAATTGGTACTGTATGTGAGGAAAATTATGTTGAAATTTGTGATAGAAACTATAGGGAAGATTTTTGAAAAAACCAATTCCATTAAAACGGGGTAATATTCCAAACAAAACATCAAGAATTGAACGCCTTTTTAATGTAGCTGCAAATGCCCATAAATATGTTCTTAAATTGTTCAAAGAATGTAGTGATTGTATAAATACCGAGAGTTGTAAACAGGAATTGGAAATAGGTATATCTGGAAACAGTTTGCAAAAATGAGGGAATGTAAATTGTAAATATACAACAGCCTTTAAATATCCTAAAACTATACGTATATATATATATATCTAACTGGATATGAATTCCGGGAATTAATTTGTTGTTGGTATGGAATTGCCTAGATGCATTTATTGTTAATTGTGGAGGTGCGGACGGTGATATGAAACTATTTGATGAAAACTATGATGTTGATGTTGTTCATGACAGTGATATTGAGGGAAACAGTGATGTCAATTGGGAATATGTTGGGGGTACGGAAAGTAACCGTTTTAAAACTAGATATCAACTTGATAATGATGATCATCATAAAGTTGGTATCTAGTTTCATCATGATGATATCATTAGTAATATCAGTAAATAATATGGCATAACGGTATATGTTTTCCTCTATGCAGTGTATACTTGTTTATTTCTAAGAGTAACAATTAAATGTGTCCCTATAATAATTTTCTATGTAAAGATTACGGAATGTTTTTAGTTGAGAAAGTATACGGTATGGTAATGCCGGCATTACATAATTTAATGGAGCAGATAACGAATGTTCATAGTCTGTGCCAATTGTGGGTACGTATTAAATATGTCGGATAGGTTTACATTTTTTTTAACATATGTACAACGCTGAAGAGAGGACGACTTATGAATTGAACTATATGTGATGTGTCTTGCCGAAAATTTTTGTTTTCGTGTGTCTCGAAATGACATGTTGGCATTTAATATTCAGACACGGATGCTGGCTAAACGCAATTGACAATCAACGGATGCAGGATATGCCATGTTGTGATAGTGACTGACAAAAGTGTAAATTCCGTAGTACTCTGCATGATTTGTATTCTCCATGTCTATTGAGTAATCGTGAAGGTGGTGTGAAAAAGCGGAGTTGGCAGGAGGAGTTGTGTCTTGTGTGATGTGGATAGCATTTACCCATTGCGATGTTCAAAGTCTATTAGTATTTGTTGCTATTGGATGTATTAAAATACTGATTGTCCGAAAAGACCGTACAGAAAGGCGAGGCATAGATTGTAAAATATTTTTTCATGTAACGCACGAGTGGAATGTCGTTAGATTGCTTCAAAGACCGAAATAAATATCTCACATATGTCAAAGTTCTAGTTTCTGCGTTGTGAGAAATATCATATTGATTTCATATATTGATTTTATAATATATTTTTTATGTAATGTACAGTACGAGTCTTCACTGGATTGGCTGTTGTTCGCCACAAAAAACCACAATCTGATCACTGTACTGACACATAATGGCCCAATCATTGGACATTCCCAGTAATGGGACAAACAGGCCCTGCACTGAGAATTGAAGTTTTCTGTATCGCGATTACGAGTTCCCAGAACTTGAAACTTTGGGAATTATTATATTCGCACCTCGGAAATCATAGCTGTAATCGTCTTTGTAGTTATTCTTCCTTCATAAAATTTTAACTCAGAAACATTCATCCTTATTAAAAGAAATGTTTCTTGAAAAGAAGCCTACTTCTTACAGAATGTCTTCGTTCAAGTAGGTGAGATAACTTGAAAGATACCTATTACGATTTTCAACAAAGTCAGGAGTCTATTAAGGTGAATGGATATCAGTATGGCATCTGTTCAATAACGTGGCGTGTTTCTCACTGAATGATATGATGGCAGATATCACAAAAGTGATAAATGGCGAGATAAGGGTATGTTCTGGATCGTTCTTTGTAATAGATGGACATTTCAGATTAAAATATATGAGAACTTCTGGAAACAGTGCATACGAAGATGCATATGAATCAAAGTAAATTTGTTAGGTAGGCGTGATCACATGTTTATTACAGGATATGAAAGTGCCTGGATATCTGTAGGATGAAATGTCATCACCAGCTCACATAAACATGTTACACTCCGTACAATAATGGACGGCTGTGCGTCTGAAAAAGTAATTGGTGGTGTAATGATATGCGGTATCCTCTTGTTCTGTACATTTCCAAGCTTCCCGAGATACAAAATATTGTGTAGTGAGTGGAAGACTATCATCTAAGAATGTCTCTTCTTGATTGATAGAACCGATATTTTCCTGTATTCATTCAATTACAACGAAATTTGAACTATCGTAGCTGTAATAAGTATAATGTTGAAAGAGTTAGCTTGGTAGTTCAATGTTGATTGCTCATCCTAGTTGAGAGTCCATGCGTTGATCAATTTTCAAACAATGAATCCAATTTTCGTACCCGTATCATGTTTCAGACCTACGAGACGGTTCTCTTTCATTTTCTTCATGAATGCATTAGTGATAGAAACGCTGTGAAAGTAAAGCATGAATTCGAAAATTGTTGGACATGACATATTATAAAAATTGGATTGTTGCTTCTCCGAAGTTGATTGAACAACTAGATGAAAAAAGTTGGCCCAACCAAGAATTCAGTTAACGGATCCTTCGTTTTGAACAAGTTGTTGAAAATTTCCAATAAACGTCCATCTCTTCGTTCATCCATACGTATATATTGAGAAAGAGGGACGGGATACCTGTCGAACTTGTTTCGTACCAAATTTCGCTAAAGTCTTGTCAAATTTAGGTTCAGAAACGAGGAAAAGTGCATGTTTCAACGTTTCCCCTTTTGTTAGCCTTTTCCAATCTTTTCGTTACTTGAGTATGAATTCGTTCGGTATTTGACCGGACTCATTCGAAGTATGGTTTAAAGGAGAGGTTTTTATAGTTGAATTGTGCATCTTGAAACTCCTTAGATCCAAAACTATATAGAAATGCAAATATGAGAAATCATTTCTGTTCGCGTTCACCTCCTGGTGAAACTTTCGCATTACTTGATCCAGCGCTATGTGCAACAGATGAATATGAAGCCATTATGTTGATTACTGAGAAGTACAATTGAAAAGGTTTGAAGATGTTTTTAGACTTTTGAAAAATTGGATGAATAATATGATCAGAAACATGTAAAAATTATATGAAGTATTAAATATTACGGATGTTGAGTTTATTAGATAAGACCGGTTGCTTATCCTCTTTCACAGTAAGTAACATAAATAGGAGATTATAGATCGGCTGTAGAAGTAAACCGGTTCGATTTTGTGAGCGTGATTTCATGTTCGACGTAAAACGTTTTGAGGAGACGTAAAGAGGAAAATTGTAACAGCGGATGTTGACTCATGTGATCTGTATGCATTCATGTGTAATGGTTTATTTAATTGTAGTAGAGGGCGATAGCAACCGTTCTTATAATTTTAAAAATGTTTTGCTACAAAAAAATTCAAAATCGAATTTTTTGAAAAAATTTCCGATCCCGGTGGGAAAAAAATAACTAATTTTTTTTCTAAATTTTGTACACTACATCGGAGTGGTGGTCACGACATTATTACAACATGTACGGTTGTATGTTGTTGTATGTAACGTACAAATGCAAGAAGCAAGGTCGCATAAAGATTATTACATGTACTGTCAACTTAACATTTGAAATCAACTATCGTAATTGACTAACAACAAAGTTTGCAGGATCATATCATTGCAAGATATTTCAACTTGATCCTAGGACGATTTTCCTCACCTTTAAGCAAGAATTTCTGTGGTACATCTGTCCAGCCTGACATCAATTCGCCCTCCACCCACTTCGTGTCGTGCCACGTGTAACACATGAATCGTCCCCTTTCCTCGTTAATTGAATTCCTTTTCTCGTGCCCAGACGCGGTAGTATCCTGTAGTTAGCATGCCGTGTGATTGTATGTTATCCGCTAGGCTGAGAGGTGTGCGGTTCAACAAGAAAGTTGGTTCTCGAATCTTATCGCACCAATGGTTCGTTCGTCGTGCCGGTTCGATGAGCAGATCCTCCACTGGCTTGAAGAGTATCTCACAGCTCTGTACGTGGCCAACTGTTAGGTGTTATCCTAACACGCGACGTACGTTGCATCTTTCAGTGAACTACGTGCTAGTTTGACATGATAGTAGATTTCCTGGAGGCGTCAGAGTGATCTCCTTTGGGTTGTTGGGTTTTCGAGTAATTGAGAATAGACATTGTTTATTGGGAAGCGCGTTCTTCGCCGTAG
>JAULBU010047928.1:0-13358 GCA_032358235.1 Odonthalia washingtoniensis | reverse complement strand
ACCCCACGCCGTGCAGTGCGTTGAACACAATGGTGAGTGTAGGGCTGCACGATGGAACATCGGCTGAATTTCTCGTCTCTTCCTGTTGTTGTCTTTCTCAACGATGGTAATGAACACTGTCGTGGCTGCTGCAGCACGAGGAATGGAAGCGGCGATCTTTCTCTTCCTGTCATTCACAGGGTTGTTCATGATGGGGTTAATTGGGGTCCAACGACTGTACAGAATCTGGATTTTTTATCTAGGACTTTGAAAGACCCCCTAGCACCCTTTTCCAGATTTTGAATTTGCAATTTTTCTCTAGATTCCTTATCATTTAATTGGCAACAGCTATCTAGAAATCTAGAAATTTTAGTTTTTGTTTGCACCTAATGTTTTGTAAATAAATTTGACAGATCAAAAATTAAATTTCTTTTTTGAGCCAATCGAAATCTTTTCGACACGTTTCGGAAATGAAAGATACAGGCGTAACCATGCTGCTTCCGGATTACTCCGAGAACTCAATTATGTCTGTCTTTTACACAAACGTTCAGCCTCATATTGGCTCTCACTGAATTTATTTTCACACGTCTTACATGAAAGAATAGTTCTTTGTTTTCCATGATATTTCATATCCATTAATATGCACATTTTTGAAACAAAAATTGCATACGTGAAGTTCTAACGCTGTACCTACAACACCTATTAATGCGATACTTCTCGACAGAAATAAACATAAGCATAAAAATGTTATCATATACGCTATATAAATGTTTTAATTTGTCGAACAGCACTAGACTGAACAGGTTTTTGTGGTCCGCTTGTTTATTGCCTAGTAAAAAGGTTTGAGAGTTTTTCCTCTAAGACCTCTCTATGTATTATTGGCGTAAACTGCACACACTATGACTACACGATACAAGTTCTTTCACCATCCACTTTATCACTACTAAATCGTCTCATAAATAAGGAATAATCAGTCTCTATTATCTTCCTTCTTAATCAAAACCATCTTGTCACGACACACGTTATGGTTCTACTTAGACACCACTTTTCGAATTAAACATACTGAGAACCTATACAATATCAATATCGATACCTCCATATTCTACCAGAACCACACCAGTGATTAAAATTCTTTTAATACCACACTTTTAAGATAAACAAAAATCAATCCAAACACCCATGCACCACCCTAAGATACCTGAACAGGATCCCGATAATCTTATGCCTTGTATTATGGACATCCATTGTCAAGCATATACGCTTGAAAACAAGTGAAAAATAGAGCATATCACTTATATATCTGATCCAGTGTACCACCGAGCTCATTCTACTGTCAATAGTGTAACAATTCCATCACCTCTTAAAGCTGTCACCTATATCGTAGTCATACTAGATATGCCAAAACATCGCTACTTAGTAATGCAATTCGTTGCATAGAAATTGGAACTTCACAGCCGTGGAATGATTAAACGGTTGAAATCAAAGGGTCGAAAAATTGCTACCTGAATCCATTTGGGAAAAGGCATTTATTAAATGAACAGGAACTAACAATAAATGGGCTTAATTGGTGATTGTTAGTGTGCAGCTACTGATTTCTAATTGGTCTCTGCAGTTCCGAGAAGTGTGGTCTGGTTGGCTACCCTGGCACAGTTAACAACCTTTACCGGGATACTACCTAAGGTCGCGGTTATGCTTACTTCCCAGTTCGATTCGTAGCTGGGTGTGATGAGGTTATGGATTGTGATGTATAACACAGCAGTGAAACTATGAAGAGTAGACTTGAAATATATTTTCAAGTTCATAACATATTTCAGGTCACTATACTTCTGGAGTTTTGATTTAATCAATTGTAATTGTTCAGACAGCAATGTTTGATTCAAAGGTTTGTATGAAGTAGTCAATTTCGGTACGGACGTAAACAATTAATTCATGATTTTTTAGGAAAGTTTACATGTGTTTTTTGCAATGGGGCTTTTTAATTCGTGAAAATAACCATCTGGGTCTTGCAAGTTTTTATCCAGCCTAGCTTGTTATTTTTATGTTTATGTCTTGTTATATCACACAGAAACGTTCTATTCTCTTCTGTTTTCATTGTATTCATAGACATTATATATATCATCATGTCTATCTACTATTGACCTTGCTGCTATATTTTTAGACGCCACAAATTGGCATGTGTTGTTTCTGTTTCCCCATTTTGTCTACTTACACTCTCACTGAGACGAATTTCTCGTCTCAGTCGAAGAGTCATCGAGTTTTCTGAACACTGATTCACTTCCTGTTAAACGCTTCCCCTATTTCGTTGCTCTGCCTCTGAATTCGTTCTCGATCTACGATTCTACACTTGACTCGTACGCTCCTACCCCACATCAAAACTTTAAGCAGAGGTGACGCGTTTCCGTACGTAGGGATCACCTTGTCTCTGAGCGTCGCTCGTTAACGACGTAGTGCGTGCGTGTATAGTGATTCCGGTTTCCCATCTACCTGTTGCATTAAAGGATTAGGCACAATGATGCTAAGCTGATGCTTTCTGGCTGTCATTGGTAATCTGTACTTTCCTTTTCATGCATTATCCTCCTCTTGAATCATTGGGTTTTTACTGACATAGGCTACAGAATAGATATCCCCACGTGTGTGTCAGAATTCCACCAAATCTATGGTTAGACATAGCGGATTCCAATTATTATCAATCACACTTGTGGAGGGTAAGAACGTCATCCGTTCTGTAAAGAGCAGTTCTTTCTGATCCTACCGTGCGTGTGAGATGTAAGCTTCAATACGGTGTATTATTACCGATAAATTTTAAATACAGTGCCATGTATTTTCTCGAACGTGTCAACCTTCTCCAACGTGTCAACATACAGTGCCATGATTTCTGTACTTTACCCTTTTCCTGCCCAATAGTAAAATGTCTCTGGTACGTTCGTCCTTCTGTGGTGGGGAAATAAGCCTTTTTGCGTTGCGCAACGTTTTTCATCGGCCCGTTACTATCCTTGCTTTCTAAGTGGATTTTACCCGTACTCCTTTATTTCTAATCACATGTTATGCTTTTTGACTTAACACGATCATGAACATGGTCTTATCAGGATTTATGCATAAACACAACCTCACCATGTTTGTCGTTTGGTCTAAAATCTAATTCAATTCATTTTCTTGAGGTTTTGTGCATAAACACTACCCTAATCCTTTACTTAAGGATTTGTGCGTAAACAATACCATCAAGATGTTAGTCGTTGTGCCTAACACTACTGCCATCAATTTACTTGAGTCGTCGTGCCTAAACATCAGATTAACTTGTTCCTCACTGTGACTAACACTACCATCCCCATGTTAGGCGTTGTACAACACTACATCTTCTTTAACCTATGTCCAATGTCTTATGCTGTAAGCTGTATAATTACACCGTAATCTGTAAGAATATTCCATATGCTGACAGAAGTCTGAAAGGAGGACATGTAACATTACCAATAGTTCTGTATTCCACAATAGTAGAGTATTTAAGAAAGATTCTTTAAGTTTAAATGAATAATAAAAACACATTGTCTGATCGAGCCAATCAGAGGCAATCGTTATCACCTAGTGACTTCGCAACCAATTTAGATATGTCCTTTTCATAATCAAGACCCACTGGACCATCATTTCTCTCTCTATTCACCATCCTGAACTTCGACAAATTGGACGGCAAGCTATTAGCAAGTGGATGACATGGAGCGATATTTGCGTCGTAGATATGACGCAGAGGAAAAGGGTAGTTAATTTAAACCTATATCGTTGGTGTCATCCCTCTGTAAGTTGTGTATCCGAAAATGAGCTAAATCGTTTTGGGAGGTCAAAAATTTTACTTTAATTTGTGATCTGAAAAAATGTTTTCCAAATGTTTTTAGAAGTGTATCAAATAAATGTAGGGTTCTCCAAAATTTTAACTTTACTGGACTACGCAATGTGTGAGCAATTTTTAGAAACAAATATTTCGGGAAGGGTCAAAATTTAAGAAATTGCATTCCCGAAACTTTATTGACTACCTAAAATATCCTTTCTCTAATTTTCACAACCGAAACAACTTTGATGATTGTCGAAACAATTTTGACGAAGATCAACATTGTTTCAACAATCGAAATTCACACAATTTAGAGTCCGTTCACATCATTCTATCAAACGTAGTCAATTTACAAAGTTAGTTTCACTAACAGCAGATGTTGGTGGTAGAATGTTTATATGTTCTCATTCATCTTATTGCGTTATATGTTATACTTCTAATGGATATGACACACAAGTTATCATGAGTCATGATTTCGTTGGACATATGATGGATGCAGGAAAAAAGTCGTTGTCTAGCGCTACCTCCATCCCACCAAGTTGGTAAAATAGCTAATAGAATTCTAGATTACGGCATGACAAGTCAATTAAACTTCGAAGGTACTGAAGACGGCGAAAACTACATATATATATAATTGAAGAAATCGTACCGAACGATCTACAAGTACCACAACCGATTTTGTGAGATGATGATACTATTTATAGAAATATGGACATGTGTGCTATTGTGGATGGGGTATTCTCGCTCAGTCAAACTGTTGCAGATCATGTTGGTAATAAACTATTATCAGTATTTAGAAAATACGTTGGAAAAGTGGAACAGATTATTAAGTTGTATAAATATATGGACGAGATTTTCGACTGTCTGAAACGGCGAACGAAAAATGAACTATTGAAAAGAGTTCAATGCAGAGAAGCAGTTATTAGTGGATGCAATAAAATACAAAGTTTACTGTAGGGATACCATAGATGTGTTGCACTGTAAAATTAAAAATGATCGCAAAGACTAGTTATACACAAAACATCCTGACCATGTTACAATTCTCAGCCACCCTATTATCTCAGATTTATGTGTGAGAGCGGCAGCGGAAGCTGAAGGAATAGTTTAGATGTCAAAGGAGAGAAATATCACTTGTTGTTGATGGAGAACAATCCTTCATTTCTTTGCTGCAAATATACAGCGATAAGTCCCAGACATCAATGAAGACATCATACTTAAAATGGTTTACTCGTATAAATTTCAAGGAATTGTTTAGACGAAGAATAACTTCATCTGGAAACTCATAATCGACAATGTTCTCGTTCAGTTCAGAAAACGAGGCCAAATTGAAAAAGAAGGTAATAAAATAAACAGGAAATATATACTACTGGCATTACACGAGAGTATTGAATATATAATCCACCCACTGAGAAAAGTGGCCACAGAAGGGTTAAAATTTGAGACAGCAGATTATAAAAAGGTCTGTGGTCACTTGATGCTGTAATAATATGTAGAGGACAGGCCTTACGCTTAGTATATGATCAGTATCAAGCGAAACCTAAACAAAACATTTCCATGCCACAGGTGATTATTTAGCAATGAAAGTCTAAGTTTTGTTATGGAAGAGACAGAAGGTATGTAGCTGTCACTATTTGAATGTTAGAATGTATGTATAGCAAAAATTAATACTTTTTGAACTATTTTAAACAGCTCTTTATGATACCAGTACCACCTTTTTTTTCAAAGGTGCAATTTGTTGGTATGCATCCATCAGTTGACATCTATGCAATATTTGGATTTGAACCAATGCGTAAAATCTTACTAGGTATCTCCAGGTTGTTAAAATTGTTTTGTATTGTACCTTACAGACGACTAAAAGTTGAGTAACTCGCAATGATCATATTTCACTTCTAAATATCAATTAACGCACACAACATGATAAACTACATATTATTATTTTCTATATTCGTTTTTGTTCAAGTACATGTTGAGGTAAACCAAGAACACACCAGTTACCTTCTCGTTAAAGCAAATCTCATACTACTCCAATCTATTGTTAACGTGGGACAAATTGAAAGCAGGGAATATTTTCTGTAACCACTCGCTTTATTGACAAACCATTTTATGAATAATATCCCCCTTTCTCATTGCAAGGCAGTCCTCCGAAGAAGAAAATTGGTAAATATCATTTACTGAATATGTAAGTAAACAATCAGGACTCTTACATCTACAAAATACTCTCTTGTTACGATCATAAACATTTGAATCAAATGTAATGTCAGATCTATGCCCCAGATCGTGCACCACCATAAAGATATTTGGATTCTGTTCGCAATATTTTTCAACGAAGTTAATCAAGAAAGGTTTCACATCCTCAGTTATGTGTTTGACGTAACAACCACGGTGGTTGATGATGGTGTTCATCGTCAACAATCTCTGATTCGGAAAATCCTGCATCGTTCATACTAAGAACGGAATGGAGCATAATTTTTGAAACAACGAGGGCGTGATACTGAAAACGCCAAAAGTTGGAAAGATCTCCCTTGCTCATTTTGGAAGCCATGAAGTGATATTTCCTATTCTCATCCGTTGCTAAGATCACACAGCGGACGATATGGTTCTTCTTGCAGAAGAAGCAGCCGTCCTTTTTGTCAACTTGATTATCAAAAAAATCCAATTATGCAATCCTTGTGCCGCTGTACCTGCGACGGAACATGGAAGCCAGAAACTTCCCTGGTGGATGGATAGGAGACGAAGGAAAACTATAATTGACTACATATTTTTTCTTGACCTCAAGAAGAACCCTATCATTTTCTACAAACAAAGATTGCTTCTCTTCATGTATTTAGGGGTTGAGCTAAAGTTGGTTGCAATTTTGCTTTTCTACTTTGTTTGGTCCTGTACACCGAAGCGCCTTCTTTGATTTCTGATAAATAATACGGATATTAAAGTTGATGGGACGGTAGTCTGCGTAGAAAGTCGCCTCCTTTTGTTTGGTCCTCTGGACTGAAGCCTCTTCTCTGATTTCCGATAATCAGAGGCGTCTGTGTCGAAAATGGCCACTTCCGAGAAATTATAGGAGGACAGTAACACACATTATTGTATGAAATTATCGAGGAATAGGGAGAAGGTTATCGAAGATAATGTAAATATAGAGGCATAGGGAGGTTATCAAAGTAAATGTATATTTTTTAGTAAATGGAGATCGGTACCCCAATGTTTATCTGCCCGAATTTTGTTGCAAGAATCGCTCTGCTACAGTTAAGTGGTTTTGGGATTGATAGTTTTGAAGCACGAGTGTGACTCAGTCGACTTCGTTGGTTGTCGACATCAATCGGTATTTCTCCCATTCTGATTTCCTTGCTCCTTGCAATAGAGATCAACGAACTTTACGGTGTGTGATGCCCGGATTCCTCCTTCCTGGTCGAATATTTCTTCCGAAGAGATAAATAGGTAATGCTCTGGTTTTCATAAATTGTTAAAATCTAACTTCTGTATTAATTATCGTTTAAGATTCGAAATAGTGCTATATATATATATATATCTTTCCATCTAGATCGACTTCTGTTATAATTCCATACACCTTTACTGCAACTTTCTCTCCAAGTATGTTAGAAGACGTGAAGTTCTATTGATACACGTACCAGCTAGATGCCGTATAAGCTCAATATACATCTTTCCTGTTTAGTTACAGTGCATATACTGTGTTTTCCACACGAGTTAGCGAGATGGGTACTAGTGGTATACTCGGATGTTATATACTTGCTGGCTACAGTACTATGATGTACATTTCTATTCACATACAATCTTATGGATCCAGTGTAAGTTGAATGTCCCGCTTGGCTGTTTCCCCACACGTCTTGCCTAAAGTACCGTAATGTAAAGTACATTTTTCGTGATGTGTACACTATGCCATTATTCATACATTATGCGGTGTCCTCGTTCGAGCTCGTTAAAATCTTATTATTATACCTTCTCCAGCCGTTGGGTGTAACTCTCACCCGTTCCTAACAAGCGGTCCTCTTTATATCTATTTCTCATGTTAGCACTGCGTGCTCTTTTAGAAAACTATCTGATGTCTCTTTCCGTAGTCCTTCTTTACGCCGTTCGACGTGATTCCTTGTTATAATCCCTCGGGGTTTTTACGCATCATCTCCGACCTCGGTTTTTTTCATCTTTCTCGTTTCCTGTGCCCCATATGCGCTCTCGTTTCTTGTCATCCGTCAGGCTTCCTGTGCGTAATCTTCTCCCTTTGTGAAGCATCACCATCATCGCCATCTCTACCCTCAGCAAATCTCCATCATCATTCAGATTCCTTCTTTCTCCCGATTTGCCATCTACCTTACATCCATCCGGTTTCCAGTCCGTCATCTCTATTCTCCATGACGGATCAGCACCGTCATCTACCTTTCTTCTTCCTCCCGTTTTGCTGTCTCGTACTGGATCATCTGAACCCTTCGCGAACCGCCATTTTCGTCATCTCGATCATCGTCATCATCTACATTCTCGGGAGGAATCCCGCCTTTTCTCTTACTTGTAATATGGCTTTGATTCCCTCGTTATTTGGTCACTCGATCAGTCACCCCCATTGTATCGCAAGAGAGATCCCACAATATCCACCGCGCTAACTGTAAAGTATAATTCAGTTGCCAACTATTTGTCTTGTCCTCTAGGTTGAAACCGCTTCTTAGATTTCCTACAAAAAAGAAGATGTTGTGGTTGATGTGAAAGGAGGAGAGAGAAAACAAATTCTAAATTCTAGACGGAACTGTGGTATAGTCGAAAAATCATAAATGATCTCAGTTTTTAATGATATTAAAATATCTTTGCAATTTGCTGATTGAATTTAAATAAGCACTGTACAAACATACAAATTGAAACATGTGCCGTATTTTCAGGCACTGATTGGACAATCTACAGTATTATGTAGGCAACAATCATACTGTAAATCTTGAATTAAATGCAGAAATCAGTACATTTACTGTGACCATGACAATAATTGTTATGATAAATGTCTCGTAATGATCGATTCAGGGCCGCTCTATAAGTTTTAATTTTTTGATGTCAAAAATAGCAAGAAGTGTATTTATAAAATGAGCCAATAGGAAGGCGCCCACCAGGATATAATTAAACCACGTTTGCACTGATTTTTGCAGCTGAATTCCAAATTGTATTATTCTTTTTTCTGCATAATACAATATTAATCAGCAGCGAAATTCGGTTTCTGGGTAAGAAAAAAAAGAAGTGAGCCGAATTATGCGCTGTTGGTCCTTCAATGGAGAAGTACTGCACCAAAAAACGACTAGTGAATTATCTCAAACACAAAGCAACACTTTTTCCTTTCTTTGAAAAGTACCCACAACAACGCAGAAATTATTACTATTATTGATCCGCCACTCCCAACCAGCGCAAGGCAACGTGTTTTAACTTCATCTTCGTGAGGTGAAGAACAAGAAATTGTGGTCATGGAAAAGTGTATTGATCGCGCACTGGGAGTAGGAGAAAGAAATGATCCTTTGGTGCTCCCACCGCCACTAGATGAATTTAGACGACAACGTTTGTTGACAGATGGATACGGCGGTGGAAGCGATGAAGAAATTAATATTAATGACATGAATACAACATAATTAATTAGAACCAAAAGGAGTGCAGCACCGGCTTCACATGAAAATAGAAAAACATTAATTAAAACCGAAACGAGTGCAGCACCGGCTATACATGAAAGGAACGCAATGGCTACAACGGAAATTTAAATGACTGAATTGAATACAGAAGGGAGTACTGCTATAGATGAAATCACTGATGCCATTGTTCGTCGTAGTCGCGTAATATATCGAAGAAACGCTAGGTTTGTAACACCTGCGTCAATCGATGAGGCTGTAACAATAGTGGAGTTAAACGGTTTAAGTGGTGACGAATTGAATGGATTGGTCAAGGAATTGAAATTCTCCAATGCCATGAGACTTCAAAAGATGAAAAAAAAGTCATTGCAACAAGAATTTATGACCTCAACGTTCCCGTTAGTGCTGCCTTTGAAATTATCAATTCTAAATTTGACAGCGAACGAAAGTTGTCCGAAATACCACTAAAAATATACAGAAGTTCAGCAGTGAGCGTACATATAGGTACATGTAAAGACAATGGAAAAAGCTTGCATGGTCGAAAGACGGGTCCGCCAAGAAACGTCATTTACCAGATTCACAGACTCCTGCAAATAAGCATACGTTTAAGACCAGAAGTCGTGCAGACTTTGAAACTTCAGAGTTTACACGGATTCTTCATGTCCTCGGTGGTCCCCGGACGCTGGTGGCCAGGCAGCAAATTTATTTGTGTCCGACGAGACATGAATTAGACAGTTAGCCTAGTGATCCGTAGGATGAGCATATTGATCCCCTCTTCAATTATGAAACTTTAGCACCACCGGTTGTTGATAGTCTTGACGGTGGTGTTACACGTGCCGATTTTTTTGGTATAGATCCTTCTAAACTTGTATGCGAAAGAGATGCATCAGTGTTAAAAGCAAAATTTGATAAACTGAAATCGTTATATGGAACATGTGTGCTTCTTTCTGAAGCAAGTGGCCCGGGGGATCCGGATAGGTTTACTGACTTCGCGCAAGGAAATTCATGCATCGTGTACACACATTGTTATGTGACAAAGTACTCTATATTGCAGGCGATGACTACAAGATCTGTTCGAACAGATTCACAAAGAGAGAAGGGCTTTTACAACGAATGTGGCGTTGACATCGTAAACACGCTGAGACGTCAATCATCTCGAGGAAGCAGAATGTCCACTAATTCCAGGGAAATTATAATTAGTGGACTGGAGAGTCTTAGCGCTCTCGCACCAATCGTTCAGTCTGATAGTACAAAAACCGTAAAAATGATGAGGAACTCAAACGAATGAAGTCTGAAACAGCTGATACGGAGGAAAGGGCTTCAAGAAGTATTTTGGAAAGTATTGAAAAATTGAACACATACTTAATAATTCAAAAACCGCACAGCAAAAGAAATTGTATGAGAACCTGCCCCAAACCCTTATGTCGAAACTAAACGCCACATTCTAGTAGACCTTCTTACAAATCTTATTTTTTCTAAGTTCCGTGCTATTCCGCCCCTAATTGACAATTTTTGTCAATTATCTCTACAATCAAGCAGTACGTTCGTTTCTGTATGTGACAGATTTTGAAAATTTATTGCCGGTTCACCATTTACCTCCTTTTCTTCATGATGTAGTGGGCATTCCAGCACTTTATCCTGCCCTCTCCTCGTAATAAAATTATGCAAGTTACAGCATACCATAATTATCTTCGTGGTAGTTTCTATAAAACACTTTATAGGAGACCTTAATATACCACACCTGTTTTCGAGAATCCCAAATGATTTTTCTACCACAATTCGACACGAAGAGTGGTAGGAATTGAAAGAATCCTGCTCTGTTGTCACTTCACCGGAGTATGGTGTTATTGAAAAACCCGTATTGCTATATGAATCATCACCAAGCACATGGAACCGTGGTGTAAGAGTAGAACTTGAAATCAAATCATATAGTTTCGTACCGTCAATTGCCGTCGCTTCATGCGTACTTCCTACATGTTTCGCACTTATAAATAAAAAGTTGTAGTCTGCACTGACGGCTTCTTGTACTACAATATCGAAGAAACATTTCCTATTATAGTACTTTCTGTGGTCTGAAATTTCATTACTTTTAGGTTTCATAATCTCGACGGCTATTCCGTCAAGTGCAACAATTATACTGTTCAGTGGAGATCGCCTCATAACCGCAAATTCATCTGATTCCTTTTTACATTCCATTTCCGTTACTGGGAATTTAATTTTTTGTATTAAGTCGTCTAAAACTTGAAGTGCTTCATTAAATATGGAATATTCTGTTGATTTGGCAAAGCTGTATGACCATGAAACTTCAAGATATGAAGCAACCGCCAGTATTCTTAGATTTATCATGAGAATTATCGCTACAGAAACCGTCCCATTTCTGTCTCCTTTCTTTTTTTGCTTACGTTCGCAAAAAGAAGCGACCATATCCTTCAAATCTGTAAATTGTTCTATTGTCATGCGATACATCCGATGAAACTCGGATGGTGACAATAGATCGCAGTAGTCTTGAAACTTTAATTTCGTTCTACATTGAACCCAGCCCTTGTACCTCTCTTCATCTCTAATAATATTTTGCACCATGTCATGCACAATTTTGACAACAACTCTCACGACAATCTTCATGCATTTCGTTTCTCTCGTCTCTAGGTCCTGTCTTCTTTTTGTCATACCTCTTATCATCGTCTCGACGTGCTGTTGTTAATGATCGCCCGGTGTAAATAGAACAGTTACCCGCGTGAAGAAAAAAGTCCGTAGCTAGTTCGAGGTTTTTTTAAATTCTTCGCCTTACGGTCGTTACATTTTTTCACTTTAAAAATTATAAACTACGAAAAAAACCCAAAACTGGACCTCAAGTTTTTTGAGGAAAAATCAACTTCTGGCAATCCAACTCTGAATTGGATCATATCAGAAATAGCACCAACTCCTCCCCTTCACGTTTCAGTTTCAAGACTGAAAATTGGTTGCAAACGAACCAAGCACCAGAAACATCTCGCCTTTTTATTTTATAACTAGAAAATAGACCCAAAACGGAACATCAGGTTTTCGAGCAAAAAACAACTTCTGACAATCGGATTATTATTTAGAATTTTGACTCTCTAATTGCAAAAAATAAAATTACATTCACCATTTTTGCGGTAATTTTCTCCCCTCTACTTTTCCTATAGAACGCACATTTTTCGCACAGGCAAGTCCGCAAAAAAATTGCTGCTGTCCCCAAAAAATCCCTGATACTTATGGAACTGCCCTCAAACAGTTTTATATTTTTCTCCCTGTTCATTTCCTCTTAATTTAGCAAATGTGTATGACATTCGTCAAACAACAGCTTCTTTGAAGTTTTCCTCTCTTTCCTTTAGTATTTGATCTTTAAAATCAAATACTGTACAAAACTACAACTTGAAAATATGTACATATTTCAAAGCACTGATTGGTCAATATAAAGTAGTCTGTATGCAATATTCAAACTGTAAACCATGAAAAAATGATTTTGAGAATTCGAACTATTAGTGTAAAATGTTTGTGAAGTGAAACATTAGTACGGTGACGTTGAAAATAATTAAATAATTAAATATTTAAAATCCACTAAACACGCCTAAACTGATTTTCATCCCAAAGAATATATTAAATGTATGATATGGGAAAAGTTTTCCCTTACCAAACATTTACTTTTCCGAAAGGAATAGAGAAATCATTACATTTACAGTCATCATGACAGTAAATGTTCTGATTGATATGAGTTCAAGTTTGGTCAATGTTGGATACAACACAAAATGTACAACATCAAACCTACCACATTACCCGACCGTCAGATGTGCCGTCAACCTCTACTAAACCGATACTACCTGTCCCATAGATACCACTGCCGCCCCACAAATCACAGACTAATGTGAAAGCGAAAGCGAAAGCGAAAGCGAAAGCGAAAGCGAAAGCGAAAGCGAAAGCGAAAGCGAAAGCGAAAGCGAAAG
>JAULBU010047917.1:0-13359 GCA_032358235.1 Odonthalia washingtoniensis | reverse complement strand
ATACACGTAACAATGGTTAGGTAAAGTTAACCAAGGGCTGTGGTCGCGTTGAAGTCCTCAGAGGGTGCCTTGTTGAAATTCCTCTGTTATTGTCCCATATTTTGTCCTAAATTCATAACTACCCCGATAGCGGGTGGTGGGTTGCTGCTTATACCAAAATGGTGGCTAAGACTGCGGCCTTCCTTATTCAGAAATTGTATGATAATTTTCGTCTTTGGGCCGTTTCTCCTTACAGGATTGCATTCATCCGGGAGATTGACGTCTTACCCATTCTTGGCAATCAAGAAAAAGTGGACGAGTACCTTGGTCGCTTAAATGTGATCTAGCACACGGATTTTAACCAACTGTCGCCCATGTACCGTGCACTTGGGTAGAAGAAAGAAGATAACCCACCCGGGCGTGTTGGTCCCGAGGCTGACTGGATGGATTACGATTCCTTCGCTAGTCGTGCTATTGATGAAGCGAAAGCGAGGTGTTTTTTCTTCTATGAAGCGTGCGCCGATTCCTGAGGGTCACCCGTTGGGTTTCGACTTTGACTCTGTCCCAGATGGTTGGGTTGGTACTTCTACCCGTATTAACCGTGAGGCGGTTGATGAACGTATCCCCCATTGAGCGGTGTTGGTTATTGGGATAACGACGGTGCTTAGTTGGAGGAATCTGAGCGTTCCATTTACTCGTATTGGGGACCATCCGGGGCTTGTGGTCCTGTTTCTGCAGTTATTTCTAATCCTCCTCCAGCATCCGGGAATGTTGGTTCTGGTACCGAATATGATACTGGAGTGGTCAGGTATTTACTCCGTGAGGCTGGAGTTGATGATCGTTACCTCACATGGAGTTGGGTTGAATCACGCGGTTATCTCTGCCGTCGTCTTTCATATATTTTTTATTGTTTGTTTGTTTTCACCACTTTTTTAATTCGTGTCAGCTATATGGCTACCTCTTTTGCAGTTTGGTGTTCAATGTTTTTGTTGATTCATAACCAGATAAATTTATGTGTTTGGTGTACTATGCTGCCACTTGTTCGGGAGGTGTATTGTTCTGACTCTTATGAAGTAGCGGTCAGTTTCCTCGTGCTGAACCATGATTAGGTTATTCAATTTGTACTGTTTAGGAGGCGAAAACTAGTGTAGTGTTGACTCTTACAGAAACTTGCATCTGTTAGGTTGAATGTTGAAAGCGCCGAAAAGTCGCGAGTCGCCACTCCCCTCTTATGGGTGGGATGTGTTACGTTGGGTTGGAGTATGCGTCCATTGCGGATGGTTTGTTCGACCGGCGTTGTCACAGTTGTTGTCATTTTGGCGCCATGCGGCTAGTTGTATGCCTTTCGCAATATCTTGTGCAAGTGGAGCAAAATATATTTTTGTTACCTGTGTATTCCCATTTGAGTGCCTAAACAATAACCGCTATATACCAATGTGAATGACATTTTAACATCCACAATGGCGGTACCGTCCAATCGACACTGAAATCCAGGTCCAATTTCCTTACCGGCATATTTTTTTACTTCTTCGATTTTTCACTTATTTTTACTTGTTTTATTCGTTTTATTCGTTTTATTATCAGTAGTTCAATAACGTGTATATTAAAGGTTTGAATACCATTGTATCATCCACGATAGAGCTACTGTCCAAACAACACTTCCCTGCCAGCTTTTTTCACCTTTTCACCTTTTCACTTTTTAGCAGAAGTACAATAACGTGTATATTACCGATGTGAATACTATTGTATCATCCAAATGGACCTACTGTCCAACAACACTTCAATGCCAGCTTTTTTCATTTTTTCACTTTTCTTTTTTGTGTACACGTGGAGCAAAATATATTTTCGTTACACGTGTATCTCTATTTGAGTTTCTAAACAATAACTTCGATAAGTGCGATGTGGATGACATTGTTAAATCCAATATGGCGCTACTCTCCAAGTAACACTAGAATCCAGGTGCCTTTCAGGTTTTTTATCTTGTTTTTTTTAATCGTTTTCTTTGTTTTTAGGTTCTGGTCACCAGTTTTGGGATTATTTAATCCGATTCTATCCGGAGATTTAGTTGGTTATATCAGCCGTCAACTCAATATTTTTCATTTTATAGTAGCTCACTAACTTGTTCCTCGGAAGGAGCCTGATGCGTTCCCAGCTATCCTCAGCCGGTGTGCCGCCGTACCACCGGACTCGGTAAGTTGTTTCTCCTATTTTTTCGTTTAGTCGCTGTTTGTCGGTGTTGATTCCGTGGTCCACTATCCTTTCGATGAGGTATTCTTCTGTTTTTGCCGACTGTTGGTCGTTGTTCGCTATCTCATAGTGTGGGTCTGTTTACCCCTGCGGGGTCTGTTCATCCTCGGTTTCTTCTGAGTTGCTATTATCTTCTTCCATGTTTTTGGTTCTACTTTCATTCTCCTGTTCTGGTTCAAGGTCGTCATTAAGCACGTTATGGTTTTCTTTACCGTCCTTAGCCATGTTTGTTGAATGGAATAGTTCCAGGTTGTTGTCCTCCTCCAGAGTCGGGTATGACTTCGGAGTTAATTCTTCGTCCGTCAGTGGACGTATGGCTTGTTGAATTTCCTGTAGAGTGCCTGACTGTGGTTCCAGGACTACACGTGACCGTGAAACTCTCTCCACCGACCTGTCGGGTCGTTCGATTACACCTGTATTTCATGTTACATTATTCACTTTATACGGGCCGTCAGCTAACGCAGCCAGTTTTTGGCGATGTTCTGTTTCATCCCGTCGTTCGACGCGTAAGAAGACCCAGTTGCCCGGTAAGATTTTCACTGTCTGCAGCCTTAGTCGGGAGTCGTAGCTACGTTTGTAACGGGCCTGTGCCTGGTCGATCTTCCCCTTCTTTTTACCAAGGGCCGTTTCCAACCATGTCTTCCAGGTGTCACTGGCCTCCTTTTGGCGTTTGTGATCTTTATGTTTCTGCTTTCAACGCCAATGCTGGCAGCGGGCGTGATAATACTAGTTCAAACGGTGCTAGTGTTGTTGAACTGTGTGGTTGGCAGTTGTAGGCGTATGTTAGCGCACCCGTATAGAGGTCCCAATCCTTGGGGTGATCCCCCAAGTAGCTGTGTATCGCGGACTTTATCTTCCGGTTGTATCTTTTGACTTGTCCATTAGTATGGACATGGTAGGTTGTGGTGAAGACTTTATGCATGTTCAGGATCTGACAAACTTCTTGGAAGAACTTGGCGGTGAATCATGCTCCGTTATCGGAGATTAGTTCCTTTGGGGTCCCAAAGTTGACGAACCATTCGTTCACGAAGTGCTTAGCCACTTCGGTTGCTGAAAACCCCTTCATGGGAACAGTCTTGGTTAGTTTTGTGAAGCGGTCTGATATTACCAGTATATATTGGTTGCCGTGTGCGGTTTTGATGAGTTCGCCCAAGACGTTGATGGCGACAGACTCGAGTGGTGCTTCTGCCGGAAATAGTTGAAGTTTCGTTGCGTTATTACGCATTTTAATGCGGTTGCGGACAAAAATTGGACATCGCTGTGCAGTGGATTAGCAATCGACTGCGCATGGAGGCCAGTACAGATGACGGCGTATCCACTGGTATAATTTCCTGCCCCCTGGGTGGCCGCCGAATCTGGATTAATGGTGTATGTGCAATAATCTTGCCTTCAAGACATGAGGGATGGCTATTTGAGGTCCATTATCAGCTTTCCAGAAGATTAATCCATCGTCGTTGAAGCCGAAGGCTAGCACCACTCCCTCTTCAAGTTTTGACGTATGGTTTGACAGAAGGCGTCCGATTGTTGGGTGATGATCAATTACTCTAGGGATATTTGTTGGAATAACGGGTCCGATTTTGTTGGACCCGGTAAGGTTGCGCACATCGCGTCGGCGGTGAAGTCATCAAAATCATTGTCATCCAGTTGGTGATTGTCCTCCGTCATTTCACAATTTATTTCTTATACACGTGGTCCAAAATTTGTTTTTGCTACACGTTTATTACAAACGTGTGGGTGGGCGTTGTTCTCCGACAGGAAGGAGGTCTCCTGGTTGGTGTGATTATCCTCTGGAATGGTGAATGTCGGGAGTTCTTCATCGTCGTCCGCACTTTCTTCAGCAGGCGTTCGAAGGAGAGATAATGCGTCTGCTTCTGTGATAGTATTACCAGTTTTGTACTGTATGTGGAAATCAAATTCAGCAAGTCGTAACCGCCATCGCATGAGTCTGTCTGATGGGTCAGTAATTGTTAGCAACTTTCCATGCGTGGCATGGTCTGTGTACACAATGAACTTCTAGTAGAGAAGGTATGCACCGAGAATTTTTAAAGACGGCGAGACATTCTCGTTCGGTTTCTGAATATCCCTTCTCGGGTTGGTTCAATGAACGGAACAAATTCCGGATAGGTTTTCGTTTCCCATCTGGATGGCTTTAGAAGAGTGCTGTGAGTTTCTTCGGAAAAGGATGTTGGTTTCCAAGAGGTGGAGTCCTGAATGTAATCTATGTGTGAGCTGGGTTTATGGGGCCAAATGGAGATTTAGGTATGAAACATCCGTTGTAGACTACGTAATGTGCAGTTTGTGCCAAAAAGCTGCATATTATCTTAAATGGGGACGGCATGGGCCAAAAGATTTTTAATTTCACAAAAGTTTTGAGGAAAATGCGAAGAAAGGATGTGGGCTTTGAAAATAAACGAAATAGTATTTATGTGACAAACTGTAAAACGTAAAATTTCAAAAGAATGTGTAATAAACTAAACTTAAAACTATTGCAGTAGTTTTAAGTAAGACATTGCATGAATAACAACGAAGTAAAATGATGAAAAATATCACTAAGGTAAAATGGAAGAAATTGAAAATCTGATATTATAGAAACATTTATTGGAAAAATGCGGGAGAATGTACTGTTACTGAAATAAGCATTTGAAGTAAGTCAAATATACCTTGAATTATACAATGTGTGTTTTGCGTATTGTGAAAAATACACACGACCATAGTCCAAGTAGAGTTCTTCACCAATAGCTATGTTCCTTGAAGGCACCATGCCCATCATCCTATAGTTGGAATAGTATGTTGCTGTTTTGGGCTTTGAAAACACCTTCCATGACACGTTTGGTGTTCTTGGTTTTATGTCCCCATTTTTAGACTTTTGCATGTCCAAATCACCCGGTAAATAACAACTGTCGTTAATGTACCTCATTGTACAGAAGGGTGGTGGTACAACCCAAACAGAATTCTGGTCGACTTTCTCGCCTGTCTCTTTTGCGTCAATCTCCGCAGCCCATTTTTCAAAGTACTTAACCGTTCCCTGCATAAGGCACTCACCATAAGTTCTGGCGAGCTGACCTTGTTTACCCAAGTCTGTGTACACCATAGCTCCGTAGTAGAAACAGATGGATTCATTATGTCTGAAACTCCTCTCACTGAAAACACCAAGATCAGCTTCGCGGCGTCTAATTATTGATTTTCGTACCGAAACACACAAAGCACCATCCTCTCAAGCAAGAAAGCACCTCGGATCCAAGCTGTGACACAGTTAAACGTACTTTCCATCCCATTGGGATATTGGTACATTATTGCACTTCTTGAAAATTGTATAGTCGTTGTATATTGTTCCAAAGTAGTGTAGAATGTATTCTGGAAAGGTTTGAACAGGCATAAGGCCACTTGGTGTGTTCCATATATCAACCCTCTTCCCTGCCTTGAACGCATCCATTGTCGTTACAAATCTCTCTGCTGCTGTTGTAACTGTGAAATCAGCTGTCAAATCCGATTGCATATTCAGTATCTGACGTGCAAAAATCTCCACAAAATACGGTCTTGACTGAGTCACGCAATATGTATCCTTTTCGCAACCAATGAGACAGCAGTATTTTGGTAGTAACAAACAAGCTCTAGAAACAGATAAATTTGCCAAACAGGAATCTATAACCGTATAGTAAGCCTGGCAGAATTTTGAAATCAAGTCCATCATCCACCATACATTTTTCTGCTCCGGACGGAGCATGGGTCTTCTCCCCCTTGTAACCATTCTTGAATTACTATTCCTGTAAATAACTTCAAGGTGCGGAATGCGTGGTATGTTGTTCATGAAATTGGTCCAGCCTTGGTGGTTGCTTGCAATTTCCACGACATTTGTATAGTCTGTCCTATTGTAAAATTCCATTTGATCTGTACCCGTACACCAGAAGTGAATTACAGTCTCCGTCACCGATACATGAGTTACTCTCCGAATCCCGGGATCAAATCTATATGTACCTGGGGATCTGACATAAATTAAGGGTTGCCTCTCCACACTAAAAGATGTTCTATATTTTGAAGACTCATCAAAATCATCACCATCACCATCACCATCACCTTCACCGTCGTCATCATCATCATCATCATCATCATCATCATCATCATCATCATCATCATCATCATCATCGTCATCATCGTCATCATCATCATCATCATCATCATTTCTTTTCGAAGCCAAATATCAATACCAAGGATTGAATTTCAATGTACTGCAGAATATGTGACCATGCGCACCTGGAGCCATGACTGTCTTCATCAGTTGCACCATCTTCTTCATGTCTGTAGTTCTGAAAATGCCGTACTCTGAATTTTCCTGACCCTGCTCCGTTATTGTATTGTACGGAGGATCTGTAAGGATGGGATTGGCCTTTCCCTTTAGTGAAACACCTACATCAGTTTCGTGTGTCTCTACAATATCTATGAAGTATACATCGTATATTGTACATACGGCTTCCATACTCTTGGTTAAAACATCCATTGTTTGGACATCTGCTGCTCCAAAATCTAATGAATGAGCAGGGTTCACCATATCCAGACCGTTATTCTCTATTTCTTCATTGTCAACCTCATTGTTTCTTCCTTTCGTTGTGGTTGTTTTTGAACTAGTTACAGCTGCCTCTAATTTTCTTTTCTTACCAAAATTCTGTTCTGGACCTGATGCACATTTAAGTTTTTCTGATGTGTCGTTATGACCACGTCCACTTGATTCATTTGTACTAGTTTTGTTTTCACTTGGTACATCAATTTCTTTACCGGGAAGTATTGGTAACGTTGATGAAGATTCCCCTGCCACAAAATCAGGTAATGTAGCAATAAACATGGCAATATTTAAAGAAGAAATTCCTTGAGATGTACTCAACGCCTCTCTGAAAGATGGACCATCCGGTTGAATATCATATGTTGAAATGATGAAGAATTGTTGAAAAGGCTCCCATTACATTAACTGCTTGTAATCAAGCTCATAAAATGTCTTGTTCAACAACAAATCCGATGAAGAGGAAAAGAAAGAACCTGAACTATATATCGCAATGC
Organism: Odonthalia washingtoniensis; assembly: GCA_032358235.1. NCBI lineage: Eukaryota > Rhodophyta > Florideophyceae > Ceramiales > Rhodomelaceae > Odonthalia > Odonthalia washingtoniensis. The sequence goes on along the minus strand of JAULBU010047917.1, from coordinate 6,084 downwards.
TTCTTCTTCAGCCTGTGATCGAGACCACGCCTTCTTATCGACGTTCTCAGACGAAAATTGTACCACTTGATTCGGTAGAAATGAGAGTCTCTGCTGAATGGGAGCGAATCCATTATCAGCCCGGTCTCCCAAGCTGGAGTACTGGCCTTTTTCGAAGAATATGTACGGACATATTGCTTCAGCCAACTTTTGAATCCACATTTTATAGATAGCAACAACCACGCCTTTATCAACGTTTGCACACAAATTCCAATTCTTGTACCATTTGTTGGAAGAGACCTGACATAAACTCGTTGATTAGGGTCTGCGTGTTTCGATGTTTCTGAAACCAGGCAGAGGGCATGGAATGTAAGGATGCATTCGAAGGTTGTTTGTTGAGTCATCAAGCAAGTTGAGATAGGTGAGTTCTTCCGCACTGAAATTGTCACTGGACCTGAAATCATCTGAAGCTGACTTGCACCATTCAGAAAACGGACGGAAATGTTAAGATAGTTGAACGCTATTTGGAAATATTGCAAAATTCGGGGGTCCGTTACCGCGAAAGTTACAACAGCCAAAGCTGAACGAAGGATTTGTCTTGTTTGTTGCGTTCCCGCACATACCAAAAACGTGGTCTCCCTTTCATTTGCTGTTTGATCTGATGACTGAATTTCTTCTTGAGAACTTGAAACATCCTTCCGTGACACTCTCTCCGTGACTATGTCCACCACCTTTTTAGCCACATGGGTACTGGCGTTGCGTAACACCCATTTGAAGAACTGTGAGCAATCGAGGAGCGAGACCGAGAACTTTTCCTTGAATTCTTCAGTGTCAAACACCGCTACCAGTGAAAGAAGAAGGTCACGGTTGAGATTTTACTTCTTCATGCTGTTGGATGACACTTCGTACGGGGTTGGTGTTGAAACATATCTGATGGGTTCCATGGATGTAGATGTATTTGTGTAGATGTGTCCTTCGGGAACGGGTGCAATGTGCTGACGACTGCCGAAGCCCCTATTGGGAAATGAATTACGATATCAGTCGTGCGGGGGAACTTCCCCCGCAGGTTCCCTTTGAAGCGGAACCTGGGACGGGTGCGATGGATGTAATTAATTGAAAGAGTGGACGATGGTATAAATGGATTGTGCAATGTGTTTTGTAATCATGAAATCGTGAACTGTTTGTAGTGTTAGTCGTCTCCGCAGGGTGTATTGTATTGGAATAGTATAATATAAAACGACCTGACGTATAAAACACAATTCCATCAACCTGGGCCAAAATTGAAACAATTATTCAATAATTATTTAAATGAAAAATTGTTGTATAATTATTTCCATTTTTGATCCGTTCATAACATCATATTATAGTCAAGATGACTATAATGAATTGGTCTTGGGCATGTAATGGGAAAATAAATATAATATACACGTTTCTTAATATATATTATATATATTATGAAACGTGTAAGAAATTAGAACTGCACAACATTCTTGGAAAAATGTTTTTTTCTCCATCCACCTGGATGGGGAAAATTTTCAAAACTTCGAGTAATTTTTTATTATAAAAATTATTGGGTAATTTTTTACATTTTCAGTCCATCCAGGTGGGATGGTGAGAAAATTTTTCTTTTAAGAACGTGTAAGAAAAACGTATTGTACTAAATTCAGGGAATTTTAATAAATTTTCATCCACATGGATGGACTGAAAATGCAAAAAAATATGCAATAATTTTTTAAATAAAAAATTACTCGATAATTTTTTACATTTTCAGTCCATCCATGTGGATGGAAATTTATATTAATTTTTTTTCCAAATTTTTAACCCAAGTAGTACTCGTCATATCTGTGGCTGCCAGCTACAAACATGAACAGTACTACTATATCATTGATATAACTTCAAGTTATCATAACTGTATGATACATTTGTGACTGATTTAACTTATATCAGCCAAAAATGGAACATCATTTCCACTTTGTGGCTGACTTCGAGTAACTCCGAGGCTGATTCAGCCACAAATCGGATAGAAGCTGTATAGAAAATGTAGATTGTTTCAACCATAATGGTTGAATCATCTACATTTTCTATGCTTTCCCCCTACACTTGCTCCGAGTATTGACTTGGTAATAGGAGAAACTTCCTGCTGAACAGAAATCTCAGGGGATTCGGAATCCAGTCGTTCCGTATATGGTAAGTAGTTCAAGTAGGCTATATCCTGACTAATTCGGTAGTAAGTGTTCTTCTTGAGTAGGAACGTGAATACCAATTCATATAATTGGAATCGGATTAATTCAGACTAATTTCTGAAATTAGAAAAGAACAGTTTACAAATACTTTAAAAAATGAATTTATTTTGAAATGTGATATACGGTTCTGTGTCATCAAGAGTCATGTTCCGGTAATGCAGGTGTCTCAAGTGTACCATCAAAATTGCCTCCAAATTTCCAACGTCATCCTCTACACGGTCCACCTTCGTCGTCCTCTGCCTAATCCTGATTTGTCTCATCTCCTGATTCTTTATCATTCTCTATCAAATTATACTAGCATCATACCATGATAACAGACTACCAATTGGGTGATGCTATTGCCTTCGATTAGTAACCGAAGGAAATAGCATCACCCAATTGGTAGTCTGTTGGTATAACGTACATGTGGTACCGCAAGCAATAACTACCATTGAACTGTGCACCTCCATGTTAGACATGTCCATGTCCAACAAACACTGAATATGGAGAAATTTCAAGTAGTTCCAGTTTCAACGTTTTCGCGACTCTAGAACGACTTTCTGCATTATAGGTGACGAACTTATGAGAGGAAGCGGATATATTAATCTTACAACCGTCCTTCCTAGTGACCACTATAAAGAATCCAGGATTGCTAAGATCCTTTACCAAAAAATCGTTTTGTCCAGCCTGGGCAGGACAATTCTTACCTGTCAGAAGGTAACGTCCACTAGTTACTGGAATTAGAGCATTACCTGAACCTAAACCGCTACCATCTAATCCCACAAACGGGGCCAGGCAGCCGAGCCATACATCTAAAGAAGCACATATTCTCGCATATCATACTAGAGATTCATCATTTTCCATGTGCCATGTCAGTAGTTCCAGAGTTGACGAGCAACTATCAATACCGGCATATCGATCCTGCTCGTCATCTTTTTCAACAACAACATTAACTATAGGACTCTATAAGTTGCGATTAGCTTCATTTCGAAGGTGTTCCTCTCCTGGAAAGGTCTCCTCCACGAATTGATGCAGATCTTAAAAAGATTCTTTAAGGAAAGAGTCCGGGATTTTCATTTTTTCAATATGTTGCTGGGAGCTGCGCATGGATCCGCCATACCTGGAATAATGCAGTAGCCGTCGGCCCACAACGCACAACGCTGTGCCGCTCCTCCCGAAATATGCTTCCCCGTACCCTTCGTTCCTACTGTTGTAAGCCATATTCCAATATTCATTGTGGTGTCTTATTATGAACCTCTTCGTTAACTGACGATATGTTCCCCACAACCACGCCATTTCTTCAAGAAACAACACATCCTCACTGCTGAAAAAGTTTTCCGAACGATGGTTTCGTGGTACCAAGAAACAGGCCAGTTGGTGAATAACGTCACCATGCGCTGCGTCATCATCAATCGCAGCACGTGAAGAAGAAGCACGCAAGTCTGGAGGGAGTCTAGCGTTGGGAATGAAACCAGCTTCCGTATTTTTCTCTTGAAATTTAGGCGGCGGATAACCTACCGGGGGTGCTTGAGGGAGGTCATCTTTAAATTTTCGATGTTCCTCTCCACTTTCCGTTTCTTTTTTTCTCTTTCTGCAGTATCCGGTTTTTTGTCTTTGAACTACTGTTCCCTGTCTTCCGTTTCTTCGGTATTGGCGATCCTTGATCGCTAGCACTTGTTCCACTCTCATCAACACTTCCATGATCTCTCTCATTGTCATCTTCATTGTCTGTTGAGATGATTACTTTTCCAGGTTTAGAAAGAGCTTTTGCTTTAGCCCTAGTTCTTGCTGTTGTCTGTGGTACAGGAACATCCTTCCCCAATTTTCCAGACGTTGAAGTTTTTCCAGACTTACTTTTCACCAGGTTGTAATGCTTCCGCACTTTTGACAAAGCGGAATCAATTCTTTTCTCGTTTAAATTCCCTTTAGATCCCCTCTTCTTCATATTTTTGGAATTATGGCTGAACAATTTTATCTGGGTTGTAAGCGGACGCCCGATTTCCATTTGAGCACCCTTCCGATGTTCTACATACATAAGCATGAATTCATCCAACGACATGACATCAGTCATGATGTCTTGCAATATGTTGCTGATACCATTCAGAAAGATGACGCATGCTTTGCAGAACGCTGATGCATTGAAAGGTGATGGTCTTTCTGGATTGGTGATGTACTCATTAGCCGATGACACCATGTACGGAAAGTAAACCAGTTCAGCCGCCATTAATGTTGTGTCATCGACATGAGCCGAACTTAACGCACCCTTCGTCTCGGATCCACCACCTTCTGTGAATGGTTTGATAATACCAATTATTGATGCATCTTTAAGAAAGAACTTGGTCACTCGAACACAACGTTCATACGAGTTCGAAGAAAATTAGCTCTCATCAGATCAGTAAAGATATCGGTAATCCGCACATCGCGGAATGAAACGTTATATTGTGATTCGAAACTAACGTAGTTGATGATGCTTTGAATTGTATCCACAAAACCAGAATCTGCTCTCACAATTTCAGATGTTAGGTTATTTGTCCGACTGTGGTTAATTATTTTCCAAGCGTTAAAAGGAATACCATCTTTTGGCGTAATGCACAGACCCTGAAATGCTTGCGTGCCCAAGCGTACTGGGGGCTGCTGTCTGCAGCCAGTTCACGCAAACAGGATTATCGATTCCTCCCATCAACCATGTACAACGTAAATCCAGACCTCAGATGCCTTTTTCCATTCTTCATCTCGATCAACTCTTCGAACTTCTCCACCCGTTTGTTCTTGCTCGGATTGTTGGTAACCGTTAATGTAGTTTTACGAGACAAAAATCCTTGCTTCTTCATAGAATCCATGATGTCATTTTGATGATCACTATGTATCTCACGAAGAGTAGTGCCGACATCAGTTATTTGAAATATGGTCACCCACATATCCATATCCTCATATTATTCCAAGTTGAACTCACGAACAACGATTTCCGCACCAGATTGTGTATCCATCTGTTCATCATCAGCCTGAAATGTTTTACTTTTCTGACCAGACATCGATGATGATGCATCTCTTCCACTATACACATATGTCACCAGACTCTTCGACCCCCAGATGAAATATCCATCGTTTACCATATCACCTAGAAGTGTTGGAGCAGCAAACTTCGGGAAGTCTTGGAAAGGATACTTAATTTCCCTCGCCTGGGAAACAATGCGAACGTTTGTTATAACAGCATGGTCCTCCTTTCCTGTTTTGATGAGAGGGATTCCATTTTAAGTACTGCTGCAGTCCATCCGTACTTGTCTTCCCTGCACCGCTGAGTGTGGCCACACCACACATTACTGATGTACCATTGCATATCCCGTGCAAGCGTGCGGAATCCCCTGCTTTCATCCCCCGTTCCTCTGCTGTTTTATTCCAACTCGAATACTGCACATATTGTGCTTCGCGAAAACAAGCCTCATCGAATTCCAGTAGTCCTTGCTTCATATTAGTTATGGTTTTGGTAGTAGTTAATGATATTGTTGAAAGAAAAGGTCGTATTGGTGACGTTGGAGGTTGAAAGTTGGTGGTAGTTGATGATATTGTTGAAAGAAAAGGTCGTATCTGAGAAGTTGGAGGGTGAAAGTTGCAGATGTTCCTGTGGTATGACTGCAGTGAAATAGATGAATGGTTTTTGATTTTGTTTTCAATGAAAAGTCGTTTCTAACGAATACTGAATAGTATTCAAAATGCTGAGATGTGTGTTTTTGAATTAAAAATGGGTAGGGGTAATTGAATGGTCTTATGACGGAACGGGCGTAGTGACTGGAAATGCCTCAGCCATGCTGTTCTGTTGAATTTGTTCTGTTGAATTGGAGATGTTGATTGTTATTGTGATTACTTCAAATTTGAAATTAACGTG
>JAULBU010047916.1:0-32972 GCA_032358235.1 Odonthalia washingtoniensis | reverse complement strand
ACTCCCTATCATTGACTGAACGTGCTACGTACCCGTTACACAGGATGTTAAACGCCGTATTGCTAATTTTCTCAGTTGGGGTGCAGCGGTTTGGGGTGGAGTGCGGTGCGGTGCTTGTCGATTTTGATGGTTGGTGCCGAGTTGATGGAGGCATGATGACATTTGGAGTTGGAATATTCATATTTAACCTGAGGTGATGGTATGTTGGAATGATGGTTGCTTGGAATAAACTGTGGGGTAGATAGATGATAAATATCGCTTAAATAGTAGATATTAATATGCAGTAACAGACTGATTGACTCTCCATGGAGAATCAGCATGTTGAATTCAGTCTTTCTTTTCCCAAATCCAATTCGAAATTTGCAAACTGACGATACCTACACCCTGAAAATGTAAATAATTGAACGAAAAGCTATGTCCATTACAGTAAGTTTGCATTGTTGTTTTTCTGTCATTTTTTAAAATTTTTTTCAAAAACATTTTAAAAAATTGATTTTTAATAAATAAATTACAAAATCTTGCCACATGCAATTATCGAGGTATCTAAAATTTCCATCCAAACATTTTTGAATCACTCCAATGTTTATTGAACCTCAGTACGTTTAATTTTGGAATAAAACTGACCGATTGGGATCTTTAATTTGTTTAAAATAGACCACTCTCCAACATCTTTCCCCAAAACTAAAATCTAGTCCATGAAAATAGAAATATTTTCAAACTTTTAGACATGTCAGAAACTTGACGTTCGTTTCATCAAAATTTCTTGATCAGACAGGTAATATCTATTGGTTTTTGTCAAAATATTTTGGAATGTCAATGAAGCAGATTGCAATATTCTCCAAAAAATATGAAATGTTATTCTATGAAAAATGAGATGGCTTTCAATACCTTTTTGAAAATAGGTTCAAATCATTTTGAATTTTCCTATTGTTTTCAATTATGTTTAGATTGACTTTCTAAACCAATCTGTAAATTCTGTCTAAACCCCCAAAGTAGACCCGAATAAAAGTAAAATTTTTTTTGGCAACTTTTGGTCCCAATAATCCAACCCTATTTTGGGCGAAATAGAATTAGGAAGTTACTGACGACCGTCTTCTGATTCCAAATAAAGGAGTATGGGAGGGTTGGTACCTCTTCCATTGTTTCCATGATACGGATATTCCTGTTCCTTATGCATTGCCTTGATTTGCACATCGAATACTTCCACTCAGTCCAATATGTCATCAACTACAACCTTTGACCATTTCAATACACTCCCTGATTTAGTTACATTTATAGCCCTGACTTTTTCTGTACCAACAACAACGGTACGCGTATCCGAACCATCAATTACACGACACCCTCGGTATGACTACACCAATTCCACGGAATCATCATCTAGAAAATACAGCTCAACAGAAACATCTGGAACTATACCCCTTGCCGCTGCATTGATACCGATTTTATCTCCAATAATCAGCTTGTGGTTTTCTTTTACACTTTTTGCCAGTCGGTGGCGATGCATCAGACACTTCCACTGTGCAGATGAAGATGACTACATAGTTTATTATAGAAGTATTAGGTTGTAGTTGAGAAATATTGAAGGGTTGATGACGTCTGGTTGTGGAGAAGTATATCGTAATGTTGCGTGTAATATATATATAACAGAAAATATCGCGATTTGACAATGTATTGTTTGGTATAACTTCGCTTCAGGACTCTGTATCAGCTGTATGACTTCGATGATCAGATTGTCGTCTTTGTTATCATAAACGGAACTGTTGTATGAATTTCGATTCGCAACGACGCCTTGAGCGAATAAACGGATACCTAACATTCGCGTGACACAGAATTGTGTGTTTATGTGTGTTATAATATGATGATAAAAATATGATGATAACATTGATGAGAAAAAACGATGATATGATGAAAATAAGATGATGATAATGTGGATGAGAAGAAGACGAGGATATGATCATAATAACATGATGATAACAACGATGAAAAGATGATGATGATAAGATGATAACAACGACGTACTGATGATGATAAGATGATGATGACAACGACAAGAAGATGAAATGCGAGACGATGAGGAGACTCAGAACAAAATAAAAATAACGATAAGAATCGTAATACATAAACGACTTGAACATGTGTACACAGTAAGGAAATTATAGCTGATGATTTGTTCGAACGTGTATACACACTAAATAGTAAAAACAGCTACAGTGGGTAATCATGAATGAAAAACAAAATTGCCATTAAATTAACGAATTACACGTGTGTGAAAACACAGTGATCCAGAATTCGAGATTACAAATTTACTGACAGTAAGTATTAAAAGTGTACCCTTTCCGCTCTATATCGACTGGAAATCCCCACTACTTCGTAGATATATGTCGTACTGCACCAACGTGGATAAATTGAATAAAGTTAGACATTAACGAAAACCCAACCCCGCAATACCAGCATGAACGCGTACCAGCTTCAACCCCGGCGAAGAGGAGACTCAGAACCAAAGCGCCTCAATAGATCTAATCATCGGCAACTGAGAGCACGGACGATACTCGCACGAGTAACACACGAGCGACACCATTGTCCCTGACTGCGAGTCCAGAGTCGGTAAGTATATATATATCTAACGACATCGTGGTAGCATCCCGAAAAGACATCCAGCGACGGCAGGAATAAATCACTTCGATATAAAACAGCGATCCACTACACTATAGAAACTCAGAAGATAGTACACCCATTTTATTGCATACCCACTTGAACGAATCACACCTCCACACAGAATAGCCAAAATTAGAGTAGCCTACTTCTAACTTTTAATAATTCCCTATTTTGCTATCACTATTACTATTATCATTATACTATTATCATATCACTATTTTTATATTATCATTATCACTATTACTATTAACGGTATACTATTATCATTATTAATGTCACTATTGACTGGCAATATATATTATTAATAAATAAACGAACTATCAATTTATAAAGATAGATATACATCGGGGGATGTATACATATAACATATATATCATTATATACGGGAAGGCGTAGGTAGTTTTATCCAAGTTCGGTCTGGCGATTCGACAATGACTTTCTTAATCGGACGGTGCTTCTGTAACGACACAATAATTGTACCTTGTACGGGTGTGTTGTACTCACCCGTGGTAGATTGCAACATATGTTTCCGGCGAAAAGATTACTCGCAAATATTTTCGACAAATTTTCCTCCGTATGGAGGCCGAAAAATTGCAGGAAATTAAATCATTGATTTTTTGTTGAAAAAATTTAAATATTCAATTTCCTCCAAAAAAACGTTTCCTCCGTATGGAGGCCTAAAAATTGCAATGAAATTAAATAATTGATTTGTTTCAACAGGAAATCAATTATATAATTTCCTGCAAATTTTCGGCCTCCATATGGAAGAAAAGTTTTACACTTTTTTTCGTCTGTTCTATCTGTACAAACAGGCCCACCCCGACGCCATGCCTAAAATTAAATATTTAATTTTCTACAATATATACCAGATAAAAACATTATATAACTTTTTCGGGCTTAAAATCGTACCACACCGTTACAGTAACTTCTTCACGTTCGTTCCGATTATTTCACCATAAAATTCGACTATTACGCCTCTACTCGAATACAACGACCTCCCACAATCGTCATCATATGTTTTCAGCAATACTTTCTTCAAAAACTTCATATCACCAATAACATATACACACATTACGTCAAATAAAAGGCAATGCCTTGCAACTTGATCATTGCAACAGCAACTTCACACTCCATTTATTCTTCTCCACCAACATCTTCCACAACAATTTACTATCAATTTCAACATCATACATCCCGGTCCCCAACAATTTAAAACTCTTTTTTCAACAGGGAACTGAGAACCAACAGAACATGTGATCTTCACCCTCTACTCGAAAATGATCTACCGGGAAAAATTCAGCCCATGAATTTGAATTCACTCGAATACTGCTGTTTTCCATTATTGACGGTTTCTCCAGTTCATCTCTCAAAGAAAGCGTCAACGATAGGAATATAAAATTCAAGAATTATCTGTAATGGATGAGGTTCCATGACGACTCGATTTCCAAGGGCATAAAAACACATTTCAAAAGCAAGGCGAATGACAGAATGGTTCCTTTGAAACAATCCTTATTCTAGTCTATAGGATCTAATGATGAAAATTTCCTAGCAGAAATGGTTTCTCAGCAAGTGCGTCAGATTTCCCGTGCGTCTCTAGCCAAATAGACATATGGTTGTGGAGATGAAGACACACTGCAAATGTTCACTGACTTGTTCACTGACAACTTCACTTCTACTGAATTCTTAGTTGGTCCATCATTCATCCACATGATTATCCAGTCAATTGGGAAAATACTAAAACGGAACCCATTAAAGATTTCTATCCAAACAACTTCACTGTGGGGTAAGACTTTAGCAGGCAACGATTTTATTTGCACATACAGTAATTACAAAAATATATGTATGAATTATCAACATTCTTGCTGGTGGGGCAAGCTTTTGTATTAGTGCAGCTTGATGTCTTTCCTTGCCTCCTTATTCTGGATTTTTCGCAGTCCAAATTCCATAATAATACTACATGACTTCGTATGTACTGTAGCCTAGCATTCATATTATAATTGCTGTGAATGCAGATACAGTAAAACTAATATAAAAAGAGACAAGGTAATATGTTACCTACTGCGGAAATACTTTGAATTTATGAACATTGTGAATGTGTATACAGAAGGAACATTTGCATATTAAATTGTTTAGAAATGGATGTGAGGTCTAATTACATGGCAGATATTTTAATTTGAAATTTACGTACTGTATTTCTATTTCCGTACACAAATACGTGCGGATCAAACTATGTAACAAGAACATGAGAATACTTATATATGAAATGTACGTACAGGAGTAGCAAGATTTCCATAATTGAATATAGAATGTTGAAATCATGTAAAAACAACATGAGAACACTGATATATGAAATTTGCTTACCGTGGGAGCATTCCCATACTCAAAACATTCATCTGAAGCAATGTAGCGACGACATGGTAATATACTATAATGTAAAATGTGCAAACCGTATCGGCACTCCGGTTTTAAAAATATGAAATATTGAATTGGTGCAATGATAATACAAAAATAATGTTACATTAAATGTGCGGACTGTAGGAGCATTCTTATAATCAAGTAAATACAGATGTTTTACTGTAGGAACAACATGAGAATACTGTTATGTGAAATCGGCATACTGTGTAAACATTATATTATATACTGAAATAATCGCAAATTAATTAAAATGGCAACATCCTGAAGATCTGTTTTTGATAAATGTGCCTACTATAACCACCTTTCTATATTCATAAATATCTATAGAAGAAATTGTGTAGCGAACACACGTAAAAACATTTATGTGAAAGTTGCATACTGTATCTGCATTTCTATACTGAAATAGTTACTACATATGGAAGAAGTAATGTAGCAGCAACATAACATTAGGATAATTGGAAATATGCATACCGTATCACCGTCCAGGGAAAGAATACCTAAAGAAACAAGTTATGTATATATTATTGGGTTGAAAGTATTATCCATTCAAAAGTAAATATTTCCAATTTCTAATCTGTATATCTTTTATCTCATGAATGTTAGATATCCATCCATTTTTGTCTTAATGAAGAAATATTCAGAAAGATAGTGATAGTTTTCTTGAATGGTACTGAACAGTTCACAATCTGGATAACAGTGATGGAAGAAAGCCACTCGTCGAATAACATTGCTAAGTTTAACCAAGAAAACTTTTGAACTGTCCACTTTTAATTAATTACCACTGTGTGGAATAAACTTGTAACCCACAACCCACGGATTAATGTTTTCATTTCCAAGAATATCCATAACGAATATGAGTGTTTGCGATCCACGTCCACATGTCGAAGCTGTTAGAAATGTATTGTTCGTTGATGATGGCTCCCCATATTTAGAAAAGAACGGTATATCTTTGTAACGTCATATCCTATTATGTACGTAGCTTCTTGGGCCCCCTAATTGAGTAGACGAAAAGTTAAGAAAATATTCCTTAAACTGAAATATGGTTTGTCTGTGTCTCATTTCTACACATGAATTTATGAACGCCTACAAGTCGAGTTATGGTATTCTTAGAATATTTGTTTCATCTGGTATATCAATCAAGTATCTCCTCTCCCAATTGGAAACATCCCCGCAATTGAAAAAAAGAAACACCGCATTCCTTCAATTGTTCATGTAATACAACTTGTAATTTATATGTCATGTCGGCTTCAACTTCTGACCATTGAAAATCAATTTCGGAGTCATCACTTATCTTACTAACCTCTTTTTCCATGAGAAGAATACACCACGTTTAGCTACAAGTCGAAATTTGATGTCACTACTTTCCAATAAAGGCAGGAATGCCCCCAATCCGGTTCGCCAATCAAGGGAAAGGGCATTTAGAAGGGACATCATATGCTTTTTTGAATTTAAATATTTTTCAAGATATCGTTTGATTTATTGATGGAAACCTTCAAAAACCATCTCCATATTTCGTACATCTCCATAGATTGAAATTGTGTGGTTGTACAATTCATTCAAGGGATGTACGTGTGATTCGTCTAACAACTTTCCAAGTTTCGAGTTCGTTACGTAAAATGAATTTACATTCGTAACATACTGCATCGACATTTTCTGTTAAGTGTTATGGTATACACGAAAATTATTTTCAGAGAGAAAATTGACTGATTCACCATCCAAATCAGTGATTGGGTACCATTATGTATAGCGATTAATTCTTGGAGGTCCAGAAGTAGACGGACTGCACAAGAATATTCTTCAGTTCGGTTATGATCATACTGAATAACAAATGAAGAAACGAAAAGAATACAAATTGTAACCGAAATGGGGCAGCTAAATAACTTCTTATTCTGCCTATTACACAATTTTTGGTTGTTTTGGAAGGCCAAGTGCAGACAGCATAGAACATATTTTCCATTCAATTCGGAGGACATGTTTTTTAATCAACCAATGTAAAGCAAAGTCACATAATGTCTTTACCCAGCTCGGAGAGAAGACGATCAGGTACAACCACTCCTTGAATGTATGCTGCAAATTTGGAATTAATAACGGATAAGCGGTGGATTTATTGTGCTACGAAGTAAATCATATGATAATCGAATCATTGGAAAAGACTTGGCATATTCCATATCATCATATTTCATTGCAAGTCGTGTCGCATCATGTTTGGTCATTCCATGTTTTCGTACTGAGTAGAGATGGTGAAAATATCTTGCGTTTTGTTGCATTTTGCTATGAATTTTAGTTAAGTATTCATACCTTGTACTTCGTGAATATTTAGTGACATGAAAGTTGCAAACAGTAAACCAACGAAAGCCATTGTAACCCTTGCCATCTATGACTGCTGTTGCAGCACATTTATCTCCGGTGAAACCAACCACATCAACGATACAACGTATATTCTGTCTATAAGGATCTATACAAGGTATAAATTTAGTCATTCCTTTGAATAAGTCCCCCTATATATAGTAAAATACTTTGTTTATACTATATCACGAAGAGCTTAAAGATATCACACGAACTGAAGACAAAGTTTTCTTTGAAGAATACTTTAAACAAACATTCATCATATATAAGCCACCAACGCACTTGTTATTTTATAAAAAGTTCCCTTCGAAAATCCACCAGCATAAAGCATAATTATATATATGAGAAACAGCGTACCGTCGATTAGGAGACCAATCCTTTCAGAACCACCTGAATCGTCATGAGAAATGTTTCTGTTCAATTGTTGAATCATTTATTGAATATTAAATATTATTTCCGTTTTTATCGTAAAGCACCTGGTAATATTCTCGTCGTCCTCATCTTTTGGAATCCAAATAAAACGTTGAACAGGAAAATCACTGCTCACTGTCCAAAGAGAAGAAATTAGCATACAAGCTTTTTTAGTTGTTGCCAATCAATTAATTGGATTTAGTAGAGAACAAGTATCTTCAAGTCGCACGGAATTATCAGTTTCTGGTGAATGGTCAGTTGAGGTTTTAAATGTTCTTTGAGCCAATTTTCGAATAGGGACAAATTTCCAGCACACTGAAAATTTTGATTGAACCTGTTCATTACTGAGTTGTTCACGTTCTCCGTGATATCCCGAACGCACCAACTGTAAGCGATTATTGCCGTGACTGAAATTATTACTCCTTTTTTTGAAGTTTGTGTCTAAAAAGATCACCCTTGTTTTTGCATAATACTTGTTCGCACCTCATTCCAATTTTTTGAAAGAATTTTACCTGGTCCCCAGAATATGCTGCTGAAAAATTTATGTCATGCTTAACCCAACGTGTCTGAGTTTATGAAAGTGCCAAAAGCCTTTCACGGACAATAAAACAAGGTTAAAAATCCATTTGTTCACCCTCTGATTGTAAAGACTTCTCGTACACCTCCTGACAAAAGTGAAGATGTGAAATATCATGCTGAATACATTGAATAGGTGAAAACATTAAGGCAGTTATTTCGTTTTAATTTGTATCATGTCTTCCCGTAGTGTTGTTGTGTGTCTCTGCCGTATGAATAAATTCATCGTCTGAATTTATTACTTAGTTTAAGTCGAAACATGATTCATTTTCTAAGCGTGGAGATGTCAAAAGAACTTTATTGGATTGTCGGAAGCATCTTTGAACTAAATACTTCCGCCCAGTTGAAATTATAATCTTATATGTAGATAAAAATAGTTTTGATTACAATCTCGTATTGCCGAAAACATGATAGCTTGGTGTTTACGGAAGAAATGAGTTGTACCTGTGAGTCACAATATTGAAAACCTATTAGATTGCTTCATGATGTAGTTAGCCATTTTATTCAGTGTTGTCTTCAAGTAAGTGCAGATAGTACGTATATTGGAATCATAATGAAGAGTATCATCTTCATGTGCTACATTTTGGAAAAGTTTAAGTTGCAACGGGTTCATCTTCAAGAATTCCATCTAAATTACTTTGAAAGAAATGTTTTCTGTTCATTCTCTTTATATGCTTCATCAGTATCTTCGCTTGATTCATCAGTATCAGTATCTTTACTTGATTTATCACAATCATTATCTTCACATGGTGCACGAGTATCAATATCTTCACTGTATTCATCGGTATAAGTATCATACTTTGATTCAGAATCATCACTATCATTCCGCTGTACGTGTAATAGGCTGATTTGGATAATGTTTTCGAGATCAGCCACGTGTTGATATTTATCATTACCTTCTCCCATGGCTTTCTATTCCTGATCATCATTACCATTGATATGGTCATTTAGGCGTTCTCGATTGGGATCAGTGACTGAAGTTTGTGGATATGATGTCAAATGCTGAGATGGAGAGCTATCTTTCTCATTCGTTATTTAATTGTTAGAAAATTGTGTAACAGTACTTATCATATCATGTGCATTGGCACGGAAATGGTTTTCTTCAAACTTATTTCTCGCAAATGGACATGGTCTAGGTGGGCGAGAACCCCCGTTAAATTTCATATTCATTTTTATGAAATCTTTTGTTCACGGTAATTAGCATGTGATTACTTTTCTATTTCTAATAATGAGGTGAGGAGATTCAAATTATTCATTCCTTTAATAAGTTTAGGCTATAAAACCAAGATGTAGTCACTTTTGATCTCCGTTCGTGTAAAGACTCAAGTTTCGGTAGAATAAAATTGATGTTGTTTGACAGGAAGCGGTTTATCCACAACATTGGAGGATGTACTGCTTATTTGAGAGTTATTGTAGCTGCAAAAAGATAAAGATGGAGAATATTACAAATGCTTCCTCTCTTTAAATTTCTCTGTTTCTCTTTTCCTGTTGATCGGACTTGATCGAAAACCATTAAATGTAAACAATTCAGCTCTTGACTTGTCGCTACCGGAACGGGTCACTGTAAGTTCCAGTAATCTACTACATTTAGAACTTGTCTGCGTTTCCATCAACTATTTTCCAAAGATAATTTTGATTAAAATTTGGAATATTTGCATTCTAAACGTAATTTACTCACACGAAATGAGCCAATTTTCGACATTTCTACCTCTGTCATTTAGAAAACTGAAAAGGATTCTGTATGTAATTTGACCACCGAAGCTTCATGAATTTCAATGCTGAGATGTGAGAAAAAGAAATGTTCTGGTATTGCTGAACTGGATGTTGATCAATCATCAAAACAATCGTATTTATTTATCAATAAAAACCAATCTTATGCACCGATCTGTTTAGATTCAACCTTTACCATATCCTCATCCCCTATATCCATAATAAGCAGATATCCTATTAATCAGTCCGGCCAGGTTCAACAATCTGTAGCATTTCCTCTCTCCCTATGTCCGCAAATAAAAAACACTACCGTAACAATATGAAGCAGAATCAACTATTCTATCCATCAATCCTGCCATTTTCAACATTTGTCACATTTATATGAGCCTAAACAATGATATCAAATTCTTCTAATTATCCGTACTCATTAATATCTTCTTCAGGGGATCCATCTTGGTCACTTTCTCCATTTTCCATCTCTTCATTTCACGTAATTTTCTTTCACTACATTTTCCCTCATGAATGTAGACTTTGAAATAGACTATGTCCTATGGAAGATGATTCTAACCATATCGGTTGGTGCAGGAAACAGATCTTTCAATTATATTCCTTCCAATGTCAACTTTGGTATTTCGTCATCAAGTTCAACTGTACATGCATCTGTAATAAGTTGATATGCGTCTATTGCTCCTTTTATTATAATTCGAAGTAGACACGCCACAGAATATATAGCAAACAATGTCCCATCACCTTCTTGAAACAGTTCATATGGCTGTGTACCATTTACCCTGCAGCAGAATGAAAGGATCATTCTTGCTGCAACATCTAAAATATTTGTTCTTATTCTAAACAATTTCATCTCTTCCTCTTTAGTGAACAAATCGCCGTTACAAGCACATAATACTCTACTAACAAAAAGTTTTGTTTTTCATTTCTTCTAAAGGCTGAATAATTATTTCTGGCGATATAATCAACTTTTTTATTCCCGTCATTAGCGTCCATTTTGATAATTGGAGATGTTTTTGGGAGTATTGTTTCATATACGTCGCTAATTTCCATGAAAGTGTTTTTAGAATAAGTTTTGTTGGAATGACATAATATCCCATGGACAAATAGCGTAACCAATTTCATCGAAAAACACCAATTTAACCGCACGCGATCATGTCGAAGGTGAGTTTTGAGATGTTCCATTATCCAAAACGCCAAAAATTCACCATAGTCTATAGAAGACGTCGTACCATCAATATCTCGTCCCTGAGGGACTCCGTATGAATTGGATATATTTTAGAATCTCTTTCTCGATTCTTTCAAGCACGTTTCATCGATATCTGATATCCAGGATAGTTTCGATATTTTCAACTAAATGTCTTTCTCTTAAAAAGAACAATTTCTTTCAGCAAAGTGTGGCTGATCGAAATAAAATCTTTCATTGTTAATTCTATTGATTTTCACTGATTCCATACCATTGTCAACACCATTACCTATATTTTCTTCATTATCCAATCCATTGCAAACATTTTCGTTACAAAACAACTTCCATGTGTCATATTTTCGATGATGGACAATATTCTCAACCGTTAATGCTCTGAACAAATTTCTTATTTGGTCATCACCCTCTTGATTCTCACCCTTAAGACCATGAAAAGTTATACAAAATCGTACAGCACGAAACTTTTTCGCCGCTTCTGACAATGACAAGTATATGCCACTACTGTGAGAAGACAGCCGATAAATCATAGTTCTTAACACACCTCTACTGGAGAATTCATAACTAAGTATAATGTCAAAATCAGGAAGCCCACGAAACAGTTCCACCTTTCACGACTTTATCGTGTCTTTTCCTGCAATATCTAGTTTTTCAGCTTTGTCTAGAAATTTTCGCCTTTTCAGTTTTCCGCTAATTTCGGTGTCGATGTCTTCCCCAATAATAATTTTGTTTTCCAACAAGATCAACTTTCTATTCATCGCATCAATGCGAATTTTGTACCTTTCTTCTGCTTCCAGTAGTTCTTTTCTAGTCTTATTCCATTCTTCTACAATCTGTTCGAACAACAACGACATATTTAATTGCTGTTCAATGCTACTTGAACAATTTATCCAACTCTTCTTCTCAACAACATCTCTTAGATGCCTGTTTACTCAATTGTGGTCTACCTCTTGTTAGATATCAAGTCCCTCTTTTCTCAAGTCGGCCCACATCAAATCTGCAGATTTGGACGATACATGCTCATCTTCTCATCGGATAATAATTTATTTGGAAAATGGGGTGTGCGACTACTTACTGGTGCACGCTTTCTAAATTCATCATTACCCTCACGGCTCTGTTTTAATGTTCGCACCCTACAATTTCTAACTTCATCTGCTCTACAACGTTCTCATTTTTCTTTGACTGCCCTATTACTCTCTTTATCAATGTCACTAACTTCACCAAGTAGGTCTTTGTTGGGAGAGATACGTGTTCTTCTATGGATACTTACTGGTCTACCACTTTATCTCGTCTTCACATAAGTCCCATTTGACTTTTCATCTGCCTCACCCGGAAGAACCGGCATCCCCGTACATGCCGTACGGGATGATAAAACGGATCGTCGTTTGTTACCGGCTGTCATAACGACTCATTGAATTTAAAAGAATGGTATGTTTTTCTTGATCAGGTCAGTTGTTCTCGTTTGCGTACGACTAGATATATACCTTCCATCACGCTTTTTTTATGTTTCATTACATTTTGAGGTTGTTGTTTCTTTCAAAAAACCTGTTAAAAAATTATGATTAACACGTTTTCAATAAATTACACTCTTGTAGTACCATCGGCTGTTTCTGTATTCCATAACTGTAGAGATTATACATGATGAAACGACACCTTGAGCACACAAATAGTGGAAAACCCCGTTACAGTACTATGATAACGGAAACGTACACTTCAATCCGCACCATCATCCTTCACTGGAGACACTGTATTTAGCTTAACGACACTATTTTATGTGCTTCTTGATCCGAACATCATTGCTACTACCATCATCCTCAAAAATAGAAATATTAACATCATTGATACTGCCATCATTCTCATCAATAATAACAATATTAAAGACATTTCCACTACCATCATTCTCAATAATAACAATATCAACATCATTGATACTGCTATCACATCAATAATAACAATGTCAACGACATTGTTGCTACTACCATCATTTACATCAATATTAACTGCAAGCGCTATCATCAACAACTACGTCATCATCATCATCAAAACAACAAAATATATCTATCAACTTCATGCAAGATTTATCACCATCTATAAGTTCTTCAGCTAGTCGTGTATAATCTTGATTAGTTCCAAATCACAACATTGGATAAATAACAAGATAAAATACTATGAACACAGATTGTGAAAGTAATCCAAAGAAAAGAATCTAAAATGCCTTATTCTATATCCACCTACGTTATAATCAGGTCCACAATTACGGGGATCGAAGGTTCATCAGGTTCTGGAATAGGTGGTAGTGGAAAATTACGTTTGATAGCGTTTTTCACATATGTTTTTAAATTTGGACAGATTCGATAAATCTACAAATCAGAAACGAATATAATAAATGACACATTTGGAATTGAATTTTTAAAGAACACAGTAACGAACACTTTTGCAATTCGTACTTGTGGAAGTGCTATAATAGTTGTAAAATCACCTATATTTTGGACACAGAATCCAGCATATAATTGACTGGATCCAAAAAGGGAATACATCGAGACGAGAAATCATAATACTCCTATGCTTCTTGAACAAGCCTTGAATTAGCCTCACGGTAAGCGATGACAAGCGCACTAAGTAACGGAAGGAATAAAATGAGTAAAACCATAAATCGACGAAAGAAAGAATGCAACTTATCTTTTAAACCATGGTATGTAAAGTAAATTGAAACAAATAGAGAGAGATAATAGATAAAAAATAGTCAGAGAGATGACACTAATATATCTGAAAACACCATGAATTAGTAGAATAGGTGTCATAACACACAGTTTGGCAATAGTTACAGCAATTAAAGTAATGGATGATGTACGAAAAGTTCCGTCACGATCTGCTAGATAATGGAATGCTGCAGTACATAAATAAGTGATATAAATCATGATGCAGACGTTACTGATGAGAACGAAGACCGTTGTTCTCGAAATGTGTGTATTTTTTGGATTTCCCAATGGAAATATAGCAAAGAAAATGGCGACGTAGGCTAATGGCACGACGAAGAACGTCGTTGGTACAATTGTATACTGTTTTGATTTTTCGTTTTCATTATTACTGTGATGGTGGGAACCATCGTTGTTGTTGTGCTGGCTCAGCGGGCTGTCAATGGGGTGGTATGGCTTCTGGTTTTGAGGTTGTGGTCTGTCATGTAAAGTTTGCGATGGTCTGTTCAGTTCGCTCTTGAAACGGAAGACGAGAATGAGAAAAACTCACTGTTAATGACTGGTTTTGGTGGTGGGTGGTTAGTGAATAAACTCATAATTAGATTATAAGTTTATTAAAATTTTTAAAGAACAATAAGAAATCAAAACAGATCACAAACATTACCATATCGTAGTTCCTGGAAAACATAACAGTTTATAAGTTATTTATGGGGTGAATCAACGGTATTGTACGCACGTTACCAGATAATTACATAAACGAATAATGGTATCTAAATAATAATATTTTTATTATTATTACATTATTATTATCACATATATCTCACAGCAGTGTTGAAAGAGAGAATATTATTATTATTATTCTCTCTCTCAACACTGCTGTCATTCGATGTTTTCACGTTCACACGTGTAAACATTTTGACTCCAAAAATAGAGGCCGCACAAATTCATCCGTAGAGTAGATTGGAGCGCGCAATGGGACCACACAATGGAACAGCAAAAGTGTTACTTTTGGAACTGTGTTTTTCAATGCCTTTTACAGCTTGCTTTGATTGATGAAAGGAGCACCAATCTGTCATCTAAATATATGGAACTGTGGGCATGTTTGAAGAGGTTGATCAACCACACCCATATTGGAAGCAGAGGGAGGAAATTGTATTTCAAAATCAGACAGAACATTACATTTAGAGGTCACAGCGGAGGCGACTGAACGCGGTGACAACAGGAAAACCGAAAATACCCACAAAAAATTAACCACTCCCGATTTTTCAAAAATCTCTATTTTGGTTATTTCTTTACAACTACAAACATCTAATTCTGTACAAATTTCCAACAATTCTACAGCAAAAGAAGAAACGGCACCACTGGTACCAAAAATAACATCTGTTTCACGTTCATCTTGATTCCGTAAACTACGACGTCCATCCAATGTCTATTCAGATGAAGGATAACGTCACTTATTTCGGCTCTTTATCATCATACACCACCACCGACACTGCGTCACAAACATTGCATCCAAAGACAAATCCAAAGTAAGTTTTTCACCTCACGTCACTCTGCCATAACCCGAAATCCATGGGCATTCCTAATTTTAACAAGACATGACTAAAATCGTTTCATATTATCATTAATTGACCCGTCTATCCTACACGCCAGTACTTAGGTCATCCCGGAATTGTTAAAGTTTATTCTTTCATATACCGATGGTGACGGTGACGGTGACAGTGACAGTGACAGTGACGGTGACGGTGACGGTGACGGTGACGGTGACGGTGACGGTGACGGTGACAGTGATAGTGATAGTGATAGTGATAGTGATAGTGATGAATATGATGATGGTGATGAATATGGTGATGATGAAGATGTTGGTGTAGACAGTTCTGATCCTCGACCAAATACTGATGGTGTTTATCTTCGTTCTAGAACAGGAGCAACGTTATAGTGATAATTGTTTAATGTAGTGTACATAAACAGAGACACTTCAAATTAAAAGACGGGAAAAATGAAAATAAAAGTACTAGTTTAATATGACGTGATGAACAGGATCAGGACCTTAATCAATGAAAATTTCTTGACCAATTTCAATAAGACATAAAGCACGATTCTCCAAAGTTTTGTAAGAAGTTGCAGCTGCATCAGTTTTCAATTTTCTGTTTTGCACGAGACCGCAATTTGGAGTTCTTGGATTATTCAATCTGTCTTTAGCCGCAGATTTATCTCCAGAGATATAATGTAAATCATTGATGTATCTTCTAATGCACCAAGGGGCAGCTACAATCCACGCCTTATTTTCTAATCCATCACTTGCCGTGAATTTGTGTGAACAATTTCTATTGTATTTCTGGAATTGCACTTTAGATACCAAAAGTAAACCATCGCGATATGTTTTTATAATTGAATGACTCCCGCATATATTTCCGTAAAGCAATGTTTCATAGTAATGACCAATGAGGAAACCTTCATCAATTGTTTCTTTACGAAAACCCCCAGACCAACTTCATCATGTTTGATTGTGGATGGTTTTAAGGGAAAACCTAGTGCCCCTCCTTCCATTTCAATTAACATATTTGTCGGTATTCCATCAAGGTCTCACTTTCGTGATATTTTCCACTTGTGCCACGGTATGGCAACACCGTTGTTATACAAAGATTCATCCCCAATGTCTTGTGAAATAAAGTGACGAAAGTGCTTATGGAAAGACTGAACTATAAGAAATCCAGGAGAAATATTCCATACGTCTTTTCTTGCACGTCACTGACATCCGGCTCTCTCGAATATTGTTGTGATGCAAGTAGGTATTCTTCCGTGACCTAAATGCCGGAATCATCTTTGAGTAACTGACGAGCGAAAACTTCGACCATTTGTGTCCATCAGCCTTCCAAACAGTTATCATCCATATCAACGCCAACAAATTTTCTATGTTTTGGAAGAAGCATACATGCAATTGTCACAGCAAATGTACTAGCGCATGGATCCACAACCAACTCGCCAGGATGGAAAAATTTCAGAATGATATCCATCATTCACTGTCTTGACTTTTGCTCTGGTCGGAGCATTGTTATTCTACCGGAAGACTTCTTCTCAGATGGAAGTAATGCCTTTTCGTCGATAGGGACCCTTGGGATGTTATTCATTTCATTACATATTCCGGGATGAACAGAAGTAGTGAACCCAGAACGACTGTAATTTATCCTTTTCAAATCGTGATCGCATACCATACCATTCTTCCAGAAGTGTACTGCATTTTCAACCACAGAGAGATGAGTGAGATATTGGATCTGATTCATCGTAAACCCTGGTCTTCGTCTAATGGACCGGTGTTTTTTCCTCACTGAAATCGCTTATTTTAGTCTTTTATCCTTTTCCAATTTCATAATCTTCGGGGTTTCCAATGGGATTAATACGATCTTCGACTTAATATGTTGAACCCAGGAAGAAAATTGCATTGCCGGACAAAACATATCCGAATGAATTCCCGGTGTAAAAAACAGTTTCCGAGAAATGTACCAATTCCTTCATGTATTCTAACGTGAACTGATTGTGATCTGAATTTGGATATTCTTTGCTATATCTAATGTTGTGAGGAGGATCTGTTAGAATCAAATCACCATTATCTTGTATATTCTAACCCATAGCATCTTCCTGTGTCTCAGTAAGGGACCGAAAATCATATTCATAGCAGCAACAGGAGTTCTACATACATTTTTTCAGCACTTCCATCGCTTTAAATACCATTGTAGTCAGCTCTTCTGAAGCTGCTGTGTCGGCATCATATTCCTCCTTAACTTCTGTCGGTATATCCGAATATTGATTTGGAGATATTTCGATTTATTTGTTGCCAACTACTTTAGATTTCTTCTTATTTCTTTTAAATTGTTCGGAAGACATATTCACGTTTACCATTACCTGTTTCCGTTTCCTCTGAGGGCGAAATATTCCCATCAACGTCTACGACAATTTCCATACTGTTACTAACTGGAACGGATAAGTTGAGAGGCTCGGAGACATGACCAGGTATACCATAAAAGCATTGCGTCAACTCCAAACTGTCTGGACCACAAAAGAAAATTTTAAGCATTGGTGTTGATCCCATGTTGAAATCAGGGTCGTACAACGATCTGTTGCACAACATTTTGTGTAGGTTGGTAAAACATGAAGATTCGATTTATCTAAATGCTGTTTCCACTATATGTTTTCTATTTCAAGCTCGTTCGGACACCAATTCTTCGATAGTGACTGGTTCATCATCTACCGTAAATTTGTTTACCTTGAGTAAGTAGAGAAAAATCTTCGTTCCTTGTAGAAAAAACTTCAAATAATCATGTTGTTCAGTTGTAAAAAATGTACGGTAACATTATTGTACTGACGAGATGAATATTGATTTATGTTCCCAGTTTTGTTTACTCCTTGAAAGTTATTTGACAAACGAACCCTAATCTAGTACTAGAAAAATGTTTGAGGCTGAAAATATTCCTTTTTCGCGTCTTAGAATTTTTTTCTCGGCATTTTCTCCGAGACAAATGAACTTCGGTGGTGAAAGAGAATACTTTCGAATGGTGTTGGGATATACATGTTGAATGGGTTCTGTCTTGGTTTCTTCCCAGTTGCCTGGATGGTCATGTGGATGAATGTTGGACTAACTAAGAATACAGTTGAAGTGAAGTTGTCGGTGAACAAGTCAGAGAAGATTTGCAGTGTGCGTTCATCTCTACAACCATATGTGTATATGGCGATAGACGCACAGGAAATCTGATCCACTTGCAGAGAAACCATTTCTGCTAGGATCTTGCCACCATTCGCTCCTATAGATTGGAATATAGATTGTTTCGAAGGATTTTTCCTGACATTCGCCTTCCTTTCAAAAGGTCATATTATGCACTTCGAATCGGGTCGTCATGGAATCTCAACCATTGGAGATAATTCTTGTAGTTGGCATTCCTATAGTTGAAGTTTTCTTTGAAAGATGAGCCATAGAAACTGTCAATAAAGGAAAACAGCAGGACAATCGAGTGAATTCAGAATCAGGGACTGAATTTTTCCCGGTAGAGCATTTTCCAGTAGATGTTGAAGATGACATGTTGTGGTGTTTCTCAGTTTCGTGTTGAAGAAGCAGTTCATAACTGCTGGGGAATAGGATGAAGAATGTTGAAATGGATTGTAAAGTCCTTGTGGCTGATGTTGGTGGAGAAGAAAATATGGAGTGTGAAGTTACTGCGTTGCTCTTATTTTGACATGATGCGTGTAGATGTTCATTCTGATATGATGATTTTAAAGAAAGTGTTTTTGCAACGGTATGATGACGCTTTTGGGAGGTCGTATTAATCGCATGGAGGCGCAATCGTCGATCTTGATTGCGAAATAATAGGTAAAAACATCAAGAAGTTAATGTAACGGTAGTAGTACCGCGATGTTATGTCCGGGAAAGTTATATAATGTTGTGATCTGATATATATATTGTAGAAAATTAAATATTTAATTTTCCCCACGTCGTCGTGTTTGGAATTTTTGTACAGCTGGAACAGACGAAGAAACAATGTAAAACGTTTCTTCCATATGGAGGCCGAAATTTTGCAGGAAATTATATAATTGATTTCTTGTTGTAAAAAATCAATTATTTAATTTCATTGCAATTTTTTAGCCTCTATACGGAGGAAACATCTTTGTAGGAAGTTAAATATTTAATGTTTTGCAACAAAAAATCAGTTATTTACATATCCTCAATATATCGACCTCCATATTGAGAATATGTTTTCGAGTAATGTTTTCGCCGCAAACATATGTTGTAATCTACCATGGCTCAGTACAACACACCTATTCAGAGTACAATTATTGAGTTGTTAGAGGAGCACTATCCGGTTGAGAAAGTAACAAAACAGTTCCGTTTATGATAACAAAGACGGCAAACCGATCATCGAATTCATACAATTGGATCGAAGTCATACGAAACCAAAAATTGTCAAATCGCAATATTTTCTGTTCTATATATTACGCAAAACATTTTGATATTCTTCATCACAACCATCTGTCATCAACGGACTGCAATATTTCTCAACATTTCGATATCCTTCTTCACAATGAGCCGTCGTCAACTGACTTCAATATTTCTCAACTACAACACAATACTTCTATAATCAACTATGTCGTCATCTTTTTCAGCTTCACAGGGAAAGTGTCTCATGCATCGCTACCTACCGGCAAGAGGTGGAGAACTATTCCACAAGCTGCTACTTGGAGAGGAAAATAGTACCTATACGGCGGCAAGGGGTATAGTTTCAGATATTAATGTTGAGCTGAAGTGTCTAGATGATGATTCCGTTGAAGTGATGAAGTCATCCCGAGGGTGTTGTGGAATTGCTTGTTCAGATATGAGTGCAGTCCTTGTTGGTACAGCAAAAGTGAGGGCTGGAAATGGAACTCAGGGAGTATAGCAAAATGGGCAACGGCTGCACTAGGTGATAAATTGGACGGAGTCGAAATATTCGATGTGGAAATCAAGGCGATGCATTAGGAATGGGAATATCCATATTTTGAAAACAATGAAAGTGGTACCAACCCAACCATCTTCCGTGATTTGGAATAAGAAGATGATGTTAATTGCTGGGATTCTCAAGCGATGAAGGTTATCGCAGTTCAACACGCTAACAGGGATGAAAATTAGGAGACAGATAGTGGGGGTTCTGCTAAGCTCTCAGAATTTCGTCTTAATTATAATCTGACTCTTGAATTATTGCTTCTAGGAATTCAAGTCAGAAACATCAAGAACCCTTTGAGGGATGCGAACACCGAGTATCGTGATACATTCGTTACATCCTTTGATCAATAGCGGTATCAACTTGGTATCGGAATGATTTCAGTGACTTCCGAATCTAAAGATGTTGACGGCAAGTAAATTGGTATCTCTCAATTATGCACCCAGTAAACCGATATAATTGTACTGAAGTCCGACACGTCATTAGTTATTGTGGGCGGTAGGTATCTCCTGTCCGCACTCCAAATTCTTGGTGGAATGGTCACTTTTGAAACAAATTGGGCAAGAGATCGTATCCTTTTAGCTCTTCTTTTACGGAATGGTAAGGCTACCATGACACCGTGACAAGTTATGAATCTCAGCAGGTCTCCAAACATATCATCGTCGAAGAGAAAAAAGGAAATTTCGTTCATTTGACTCATGAGCAGTGTCATACGATATGACGAGACATTTACAGAACAATATAAGATACCTTTTGAAGAAGAAAGGACTGAACAACTGTGACACAAGGTAATAGGACACGTGTACAAAACACCCTACACTTTTCTATTATCCTGACATTTTTCCGAGTCAACCTCCAGCTAACACTCCTACTGTCAAGGCAACCACACTATTCTGATCATACACGTATCTTCTAAAAATCACCCCACACTATTAAGGACATACTAATTATCTTCTGTCTCTGTATCTGCTACTGGCGTTCTTCTCCTCTATAAGAACGCCGCCAGCTCCATTCTCTTTCCCTCATTTTTCTTTCCTCTTTACTTCTATCGTACATGATCAAACACTGTTTAATCCTGTTACCGACGGGGTATTGATAAGCCATTACCACCAATTCAAAGCCTCATATTGATACGAAGCTACCACTTTTTTCCCCTGGCGCTAAACACTAACTCGCTGTTCTACGACCTCTAAAACCTGACCCAAATCCTCGCTGTTCTCCTTCCCTTTTAACTCCTGCCCCTTTTTTCTCCATTTCTTAGCTACTGCAGTCAACTGATACCTCTGTAACTACATACGCACTGTCTCCTACTTCTTCTCTCCTTATCATGTATCACGCCTCACACGCTGAAGGCGAATCACTACCCTCGGTAACTACATACGCGTTTCACTCTCTTTTATCACACTACTAATCACCATACATTCCACACGACCTCTTGATTATTTCGTCACATTAAGATAGCTACACGTGGCTGTATTCGAACAAACGGCGCGGATTTCCATCGTCGTGAATACAGCAATTTGGCAGCTACTGGTGTCCTTCGACAAGGATAGTGGATATTGCGAGGGACATGGAAAGAAAACATTTTCTTGATACGAAACGTACCTCAACTTACGAATGGTACGCTCGTGTGGGAAAGATGCTTGTCAGATTCAATTCTGTCATGGCAAGGATCAAAACCATACCGCAGTTTAGAACTGCGAAAGATTTTGGTAAAAGAGGGGTGACGTACTTGGTCATTGGAATTCTCATCGCCGTTACGGAGGAGACTATAATGTACCTCCTGGATGAAGCTGAAGCATATTTTGGAAGCCCAGCAAATAGAACATTTGATTCAAATGTCTTCTACCGGCTGGGTAATAAGTTCTCAACGTCTATTCAGACATCTCTGGCATCCATTGCGGGCGGTGAGTGTGATTTACCAGAAGAAAAATTTCCTACTACAATGCATCAACTATTGGACGTTTTCATCCCGGAGACACGAACGAGGAATCAATCTATTAGTACAACTCTTTGCAAACACATGGGACTTTTCGAGTATGATGTTGGAAATAGGTCTGGAAACTGGTTGCCCGTGCAATTTCTCGCCATGACAGACTTGTCGAGAAAATATGGCAGTACTATTCCAAAGAAAGTAATGGCGATGGAAATGGAGGAAAAGAATCAAGAGAAACGGGTGTTCATGGAATCCTTCCAGCACATACTAGAAGAAAGAAAAGGTAACAACGTGAAATTATTAACCTACATAGTAGTGATGAGGAAAAACCTCAAGAAAAAAAGAGAAGGAAAATAATCCCATGCTGTCTGCCATGGAAGAAGGCACTCCAGATATTGAGGCATCGGCAAGTGATGGAAGGTCAACATCAACAAAACAAAACGTTTTACCTGCTAAGTCAACATCAACAAAACGACTAAATACAATGGCGAGAACCTTTTCACGGTCTACAGTTGCAGATGAAATCTGCCCTTACGATAACAAACCGCCTCGAAATGTTATGCCACCTGGATGTAGTTGTATGTGGAATAGACTGAACAAGAGGTGTAGAGACACAGTAACCATTGAATAAATACTGCAACATCGAATACAGAATGTAACAGAGGATGCCGTCGATGGAGTTACGAGGTAGAGTGAAATTCTTGACACACGGGAAAAGAAAAATCAAGATTGACAGAACTGACGGAGAAGGCAAGAAAGTAGTAGATGTATAAATTTTATATGATATGAAGACCCTGTTGAAGTCGACACTAATACCATATTTTCAACACGCGCATGAATTTTTCACGTATGTTCAAATACTGGGATTGAGATATATCGCTTGTATGTGGGCTGCCTACATGCAAGCAGAACATATGGAACTTTGCAGAGATGACACAGAATCGGATTAATGGTTACATGCAGGAAGGATTGTTGAAGAAAGCGGTGGACTTGCTTACTTCTGCAGGAATAAACAGCAATAGGATAGTGATGTGTACTGCATTCTTCACAGTACGTCTGATCTTTTCGGCATGGATTACACTTTGAGAAGGAAGTATATAGAAGAGTTTGTGGAAAATAATTAAATTCCTTCACAGACAATTGGTGAAGTTTGTACCGAAATTCAAACATCGTTTCAGGGCAAGGAGGGGGTGAAAGATGAAATATGAAAGCAATAGAGATTATTGGAGTCCAGTTATCAACACTGGTAATTCTAGAGATGATGAACATGACAGAAAAAATGGCATTGGACTGTATTCCAGTACAAGAAGTCTTCTTGAAAATCAAATGGGAATTCATCGTGACTATATATGGCTAGCTAAATGCCGTGCTGCAATGGACTTATGGATTGGATTGTTTTGCGCCATGTTGAATTTTGATAACAATTGTAAATAGCGGACAAAAATTGCAAACTGTGGGCGCTCCTTCCTGATCACTGGTAAGGATTATCCGCCACAACAAGGTCAAAATGACTTTGACGTCCCAGGGAGTGGTTCCCCCGGTTACTTCATAATCACAACTGCAAATGAAGGTGTATCTCTATGGATAGCTGCTGGGTTCCATCGTTATGCCCATTTCAATCAGTATGAAAAGGACATAATTTCAAGTTGTTTGGAAATGCATGAAATTCAAATCCCCCACAGTCTATTTTCATTGGAAATTGTTACGTGAAACATGCAGGGGCAGGATGGAATGGAACAGGAGCACTGAGGTATCATATGTATATTATCCAGGACGGTAGCAATTTGAGATATGCTATTTCATACGCATATGTACGCAGTTTTAGCCGGAAAGGTCAACAGCTATTTGTTCACACATCACAAAGTTGAAGCAGTCCTTCAAGTAGTGGTCATAGCGACGAAAAACCTGATGAAATCGATGGTGGAGGTTACTATGAACCACGAAATATGGATGATTGTAGAATAGCATATATTACATAGACATCTTTAGGTTGACAATCGCTTCTTGAATGAATTTATATTTGTTTACCTTGCATGTCTAAGATTGTTTCT
This sequence comes from Odonthalia washingtoniensis, assembly GCA_032358235.1. NCBI lineage: Eukaryota > Rhodophyta > Florideophyceae > Ceramiales > Rhodomelaceae > Odonthalia > Odonthalia washingtoniensis. The sequence continues at coordinate 8,502 of JAULBU010047916.1, read as the reverse complement.
ACATGTATGCTAAAGTAAAATGTACATTTGTTCTCAGAAACGATTCTAGTTAATTGTGTATATGTTCCTGTCATTTCTTTCCGATGTCATGTATTTAATACAGGCTGTCATCTTAGTTATATATTGCCGACAACAGAAAATATGGAAAACATTTGGCTCCATATGGATGCAGGAATCTTGCAGAAAATTAAATAAATGATTTTTTGTTGCAAAAAATTGAATAATTAATTTCCTGCAAAAACATTTCCTCCATATGGAGGCCAGAAAATTGCAGAAAATTGAATAATTGTTTCTTTTCAACTGAAAATCAATTATTTAATTTCCTGCACTTTTTCGGCCTCTATATGGAGGAACATTTTTACATATTTTAAATTGGCACATGATTATTTTTCTTGTGACTACTTACAGTGGCAGAATCGACTACTGATACTGGCAGAAAAAAGTAAGAAATATCCGTGAATAAGTTGGTCCCTATTGAAAATTATTCTACCCACATTCTAATTATTCAAAGAACGTTACATCGACCCATATAGCTCTGGATGCGACATTCCACAATAATGGAAACGAAAATATTCGTCTTCCACACAACGTATTGCACATACTCGACAGACATTTTTGTTGATTACAAACGGCATGCCACGAGATGCAAATACAATAAGAAGAAGAGATTGAACACTATGCGACATGCAATAAATGGAAACGGTATTCAACAGCACACGGACAGATCCTATTCCCATTAAGAAGGGGCTGACGTGGAAAGAGTGTACAGCTATGAGTCCGACTGTGCGCTTCCTGATGATGAACGTTTTCTTCGAACCTTCGGAACAGGTCACTGATGTGAAAGTTAGAGCGAATCATTTTGTAATCTTATCAGAAGAAATTGGAGTTGACGGTGTACGTAGGGTAATCCGGATGCTTCGATCAGATACTTTCAGTGCAGATGTTGTTCGTAACCACATAACTGATTGGAATAAATGCATTCCAATTGTAGACAGAACAGTGGATCAGAGTTTAACCGATGACCGTTTTCAAAAAATAGATATATCATACAACACTGCGTCAGACGACAATAGAAGAGCTTTCATATACAAAAAAGGCGTCATTTAAGTGTCACGTACACAAATGAATGTCACTAGTGCCACAGATGTGAAATTAAGACCTTGTTTAAACGAGGTTGATCGTGACTATATCTCACATCCTTTGCACTCCGAATTCTTTTCAAATTTGTACATGTCCATAAGAAACCATATAATGCCTAATGAAAAGTCTTCATTTTAGCGGAATCAAAGTAGAGGCACATCTCCGAAGTCCTTCGTTGGAATTTTACAGATGTGTACCTATAAAACTGCAACAACTTTGAAGTCGCAGTTCTTAGTTGGTTATCCCATACATGTCACATTTTTGAATATGTCAATACAATTCAAACGTTTTCTAATAGACCATGGTTATATTTTAGTTGGCTTTCTTCCTGTTTTTCTACAAGGATTACAGTCAGATAAAGTCATAGAGGACTACTGTGGCAATACTGACACGGACAGTGATGACATTATTGCGATTGGTGATCACGTCTCGCTGACCTCGTCAGTGCGGGGTCTAGATGATAAAATGGTATTTTTGCATGACCAATGACAACGGTCCTTGCGTCATTAATTGAAAATTCAATGGATATTTCACGGTATGTATGAACAACAAGATGAAATGTAATTTCTTCCATGTCATAGTGTCATACTGGTGTGACATACAAGAAATAAAATACATGTCTGAGGTTCTACATAACTTTACCTCCACTCTCCCTTGCGTGAGATGCTTAGGAACTCCAACCATTTTCAAGACAGGTCCAATACCTGCATTGTCGCCTCCTAGAACCGTCCACTATGTACTAACCATGAGGGATGTGGTTACCGCTTTGTTGAAATCAGCAAATACAGCGTCTTCAATGGCAGAGAAGAATTTTGTACAAAGAGAAATCCTCTCCTACTTCTTCCAGGTGTTTTTTCAATGTTTACGTATGAACCATTTCATAAAATTCATCTCGGTACTTCTAAAGCAATCAAAACATGTTTCATGACATATCTGTCACTTCCATTCTTAACAATGAAATACATGGACAAACAGAATAATGGGAAAAATTTCGGACACATCTCGTGGCGTTGTAACTAGCTTGTAATTCACTTCTGGCTGCAATAGAAAACAAGTTTGGTGCATGCAGTTTCTATGTTGACTTCCCAACAAGGGAGAATTCCCAACAGCTGAACGGTTTCTTCCAAAGTAATTCAATTCAAGGAATGTTGCAGGGAAAATATTATAAATGTTTGGATATTTTTTTCTCTTTCGTGGCAGGATATATCGATAGAGTCACTGGTTACAAGGATGATTCTCCTTTGACAAACATTTGCACTAATTACACATCATTAATGTAAGATTTCCTGTTCGACAATAATTCCCTCGGATAGTGAGAGGAATCTATAGCTGATATCGGGGACAGAATTACTATTCTAAAATATCAATAAATAGAAACATGTCAGAAACATTGCGATACATGAATCCATACATTGAAGTTCCATTTACTATACCATGTAGTAGAATACCTCTCCAGGTTTGGAAGTCTAAATATAATTGATGCATCACTTTATGACCACCTCAATACATTCTTCGAAGAGTCATATCGGTCTACTTTCACAAGGATAGCAACAAGAATGGGTGAAACATTGAAAAATATGGGACCAACAATTCCAACTATACGTCTAAGTTCAACACATGCTGCGTTTCTAAAACAACGTTCCATCCATATTTCTGTACCACATTCTACAGGGACAACTACTACAGCTAAAGATAAATGACAGCTATCACCATATTTGGTACGGAATGGTGTTTCTGTTTCGTTACAACAGGTTGATGCCACAAGACAAATAATGGGACTGTGTAACTAATCCGAAACGCAATTTCATACTCCAATATTGGAAAACTTATCACATACCAGCCTGACAGTCTTAATAGATCTCGTCCAGACCTATTTCCGAAACCGCGATCTGTTGCTTACAAACTTTGAAATTTCTCTCACATTTGTCAAGTCAGGATACATAGTTGGGGGACATCTTCCAACGTTGCAATAGTATGACAGTTCTATAAATATTGTAAAATACAGACCTCCTCCGCCACGTCGCCGTAAAATGCAACGCATATTTGCAAAATCACAGTTCGGTCCGAGCAAGAAAAAAGGACTAGCTTCGTCCTTATAAAGGGTGTGACGGAAGTGGTCCCGTTTACTATATAGTAAAGGTCCTCCTCCTATTCCATTCAAAACAATACCATACTATGGACAGGAAGAATTTGGCTTTCGTGCAATACATGAAATGCACTCAGTCCTGGACAATGTCGATGAAGTTCTGAACTGCATATTCCTTCGATGAAATACACCTGATTAGGGTGACCACACAAGACATGTCGCAGACATAAGTTCCGTGGAACATATTTTAGAAACAGGAGAGTGGTACGATATCATTGATTTCGATACCATATGTTCATCTGTACATGTATTGCGCTCAAAATTCAGAATTGATTCCTTCACCGAACAGCTACCATGGACAAAGAAACGGTTCAAAATTAACCTTTTTTAGAGGGGAGGAATTCGTTCAGATCTCTAACTACTGACACTGACTACGATGACGAAAATGAGTATCCCACGTAACATGCTCGTTTAAATTAATTTAGTTCACATTACATGTCTGTCATTCTAAATCTCCGTCTCTATTTCCATTCACTTTATTACCTCCTCCATCTTCAAAAGAAACAGTTCTTGTTAGTCCTCCATTGTACGGCTTCCCAAGTTTATCAATAATTTTCCAGTCAGACACTATTTTTGCGATATAGCATTCATGAATAATTCCACATGGCGTTCTGATGTAATGTAGAAACCAGGTTTATTGTACATATATAAAATGTTTCTTCGGACTTTTCTTGGTAACAGTCATTGTAGCGTCACGTTCCATTTCATTGAACATACGACACTTCTCTCCCTCTACACAATCCTGTACTTACAACTCTTCAGGGACCCATTCTTCTACAAATATTCTTATTTTCCCAATTAACTGTCCCGTCGCCGGTTTCACATACTTCGAAAACATTTGGTTGAATTCTTTCTGACGATCTCCCACACGATATTCCTTCACAATGAGTGGTTTAACACAGCTACAAATCCAAGCATCTAAGCGAGGAATACTCAATATAGTCCCTTCCACAATGTTCCCTTCTTCTTCATCCGGGATATACCCAATGAAATCATGCAATACCGCAGGAGCGATCTTTTTTCTAAACAATTTCAACATTTCTTCATCTTCGTCATGTCGGTCAACGTAATTATCAACAGAACTGCCACATTCCCGTAATTGAATATCTGAAAGGTCCGCAGTACGCCACCATGACATGTCTAACACAACGTTTTTATTCGATTTCATTATCTTTCTCTTCGTGACAGCAATTTCCGCCTCCCTTCGTTCAGTTGCACTGGTTTTCTTCAAATTGAATCGGGATAGTGGAGATCCGTAGCAAGGTGCTTCAGAGAATCTGTCTTTAGCAGCTCTTTTCCTTCCGCCACAAAAATCAGATAACAACTGTCTCAAATGTCCCTCTAAAGTACCAAATTTTGATAACTATTCAACAACGTCATCCTCATGTTTTCTGTCCCACATATGTTACTCTTTCACCACATGAGAGTTCAGCTTTAAGTAATGAACATATAATATCTTTCTTTCTGATGATGGAGCGGAAATATATGTTGTTTCCACTGCAAAGAAAGGTCATTGGTATTGGTACATTCATTGAACCGTCCGCCCGTTTTATTCCATTCTCCATTAAAATGTCTGCTCTGTTCGTCTGGTTTCTGGCATTCGCTCATTATATGTGTCCAATTCATACGTTTACTCGATTCCCCACTTCTGCATTCTCAGGTCTACTCCCAGTCCAATTCCCACACATTTCTTGGGAACTTGCCTTATCATCCTCTCCACATACTTTCAATGACTCTTGTTGTTATCTCCCATCTTTTTAAGAAGTTCTTGATTCAGAACTTTTGAACTCTGCACCATTCCTTTTACTTCAACATTTTCACAATCAAATTACATAACTTCTGATTGCAGAGCCTTGATTGAAACCTCTTCACTTATCATCTCCCGTGCTTTTTCATTGGTCGAAACCTTGTACTCATTCATCAAGACAGAAATTCTCGTGTTCTCCGCAGTCAGTATTCGAAAATCTTTTTCCATCCGACGGAAATCTTCCACATTTACTTCTTCTTGTACTGACGAAAATTCTTCCAATGGAGCACCACACCGGTAGCGTTTCTATCATTCCCCCCATTATTTACAATCACACCACTATCCGTTCTGTAATCCATATCATCCGTGTCGCGATTGTTCATTTCATCAATACCACTCATAAATCGGGGTTCGTTTGTACCTCTTCCACTCATTCTACCATTACACCCTCTTCTGCTTCCACGAACTCCACGAATTTTTCCACTACCTCAACCTTCACCGACACCATGCATTTCCACTACCATATTAGAACTAACAGTACCGATTTCATTCACCACATCGACACTTCCGCAACTACTCGATCCCGCCACTTTCGACGGGCGTTCCGACTTTTCCACTGTTGACCCCACGATCTTTCCAAAAGTTTACTGGCGCCGCTGCGATTCGCCATATCTGATTTCAGAGCACTAAATTAATCGCAATATGTTGAAGATTAGCTTTTATTCCTGGTACAATATCTTCAACTTTTCATAATGGAACAAGTTCCTACATATGTTGAAACTACATGTAACAGCTATGATAGTAGATGTGTACAGCTTTCAGTTGAAACTTCACTACACTATGTGTCTGGTAGACACTGTATGCTATTTCCACACCATGTGGAGTTCGATTTTTTGCCGAAAATCAATCAATTGATTTTCCGGAAAATCTCCTCCACCATATGGAGTGCAAATTTTATGATTTCTGTAACTTTTTTCATTTCATTCCAAATAAAGCCTCTCTAAAACAGGCTGTATATGATACGAATAGCAAATAAAAACTCTTCAAAATGAAACATTATATATAGCTGCTAATAAGTTCAATTACTAGCCATGTTACCACCCACCTACCTTACCGTACTGTTTTTATGGAAATGATCATTGAGAAAATCCATAATCAGAACGTGGTTACTACCATAAACGAAACCACTTTAACCACTTTTCACCCATGTGTTTGCATCATCTATAACATCATTGTAAAAACGTGAGCCACAAGTATTCTAATTCTAACTGTGTCCCTTCTTTATTACAATTCACAGTATAACATTTTGCAGATAGGCTACTATTCTCGAAACTGAACGCTCTCAGCAAAACATGCAATACAAATTGTAATATCGGAAACAATAACAAACAAATTTACTGTACTAGTGATCATTTCACAAAGTACTTGAACGTTATTGACTTTATAAAACATGTTACTTCTTAAGTATCAGGATACATTAACAAATAGAAACAAGATAGGGAGAAGATAAAAATGAGTTGAACATTTGTTCAATTTCAACTCCACAACCATTCGTACATTTTATTTAACCATTCACTTCCTTTCCCTACAATTCCTCACAATTTCAGCCGTATTCTCTTTACAGTATTTAACAGATGGTACTTGCTTTGAGAATAATCGATTTTTTCGATTTCTCAACATTTTTCAGATCTGCCGTTTCAGTGCGAGAAATGACCGTTGTGTGCCATTTTCAGTTATTATAGTTTCAACTAATCAGCCATGTATGATCCATTTTCATACAATTCCATTACGTTCTTTCCCCCATCCGCGCACATTTCCAACAAACAGCCACAAGTATAAGCGATCAACTTGCAACGATGATCCCAACACGATGATAGTTCACTCATTCTGATCATTTAACAGCGACTCGTACATGTCAGTTCCTATCGCGATGAACTTATCGCATGCGTCAACGTTTTAGCACTGGTAAGTATTCATTAACCAATAATTCATTCAAACATTTTAGTACAACTCCATTCATATTTTTTAACCTTCCTTTACCTTCACCTCCTATTCTGATTTTGTTTACAGGTGGCTTCTCATCTTCAAATACCCTGGTTCATGTAGGTAGGTATGTTTTCATTCCCCTTCCGTTTATGGTTTCTTACTCTAATTCTCATTTCATGATCTTTTCATATTCATTTTACTAACTTCTGTTATATTCTTTATGTTTATTAGTGTTAATTTTATTTGTCTACAGATCAATATGGTGTATCTGTTCTCAGTGAAAAATTCAGATGTATATATATATATATCGTATAATATGATATATTAATATATACTTCAATAAGGTATTGGGTGCGTTTCTTGGTCGTTGCTTATGGTGGTTCTCATTCTTCTTCTTCTACATAGTTTCTACTTCTTTTCACTTTTCCCCGTTCTATACAATTTTTCATAGCTCCATCTCTATCACATTTATTGTTATTAAATTTTTTTTGTTGTTGCGCTTTTCTCTTATTTTTATCAAATTGTTCGATTTTCTATCGCATGATATCACAAATAATATCAATATCAATATCGTGTATACCATAGTTGGTATACAAGTATAGCAATGTATATTTCTATTATTCTATATACCATTACCATATGCCATCATCTCATTCCTACATATAACAGATATACACATCAGAAAACGCAATATCCATCCACTTTCACTTCATAAAATGAATGTAAAATGGATGAACCATTGTCGATTGCATACGGTATGTGAATAACTTAATGTAGTGTCCATATACTCAAACATTCAGCACATGAATGCTAAAGTCAATGTGACTTACATTACAAACTACATTTTTTGCAATATTATATGAAGTATTCATTCAACGTCTCATACAAAATGTGTAGTTACGAGCCTAGATAACATACAATAAAATCTCCTGCGTATGAAAGAAATTTTCAATGATACATTCGTGTAATTTTTCAAACAATGTATGTTGGCCCAGGCATATTTCTTTCATTTATTCTGCGCCGTCCGTAAGTAAATTTCAATTCCTCATACATTAAAACATACAGTATATGTATGCCACAGTTAATGTCCCATACATTTTATCTTCAAATTGTGTAGATTTTTTCTTCAGTTACCATCCGTAGCCATACAAACACTGTAGTTTTCTGTATGGAACCTACACGGACCCCGAAAATTCGCATGGCCTAGTAGATGTGACACCCACCCCAAAACTACGCCTTTTGAATGTAGGCGTTCAGTTCCGGAAACACAGACGACGTGTTTGTCTCAAGACTCCCAACCGAGGATGATAGACGTTTCTAGTGGTTAGACCACGAAGAAGTTCAACATCCCTGAATGGAATCCTAGTTTTTCGCCTATCGTTATCGCTCGTGCCATATTGGTAGGCCTACCGTTAGCGTCTCGTATGTTGGACGGCCCTTTGAGGGTTTTGATAAGTTCTCCTATGCATACGGTAGGTCGGAG
>JAULBU010047905.1:0-13360 GCA_032358235.1 Odonthalia washingtoniensis | reverse complement strand
ACGACAAGCACGGAGGAAGTTTAACAAAACAACCCTGGGGACCTCAACTCGCCCCCAATTTTGTAAGCTTAACCCAACCGTTCTTCTGCGTGTTGAGGCGGAGATGATGGTGCATAACATACGGGTATGGAACGGCCCAACCATATTTTGAGCGGAAAAGACTTTCATCCCTAAACTGGACCTTCCAGTAAGCCGAATTCTTTCTGAAGTAACGAAACTTCGCCTTGACACAGGGATTTGTGAACAACATCGCCTCGTTGGCCACCATTAGTTTTACTCGCCATCCTTTGAGCATATCGGATGAGACACGATGGATCTTTGCGACATACTCTATCTCCCCTTGGATACGATATAGGAACAAGTTAGCATGGATTTCATCCGTAAGTGGTATAAATATGATAAAATAGTTCAAACCGGCATGAGCAGCCTTAAAAATCCACACGGGCACCCGCGACAGTACCTCCATGGCCGACTCTCAAATCGTCGTCGAAACAACAAAACTGGCGGAGCCGGGACTCTCTTTGTATATCTGATAACGGGATACCCCTAGCAGAAAGCCGTTAGACGCGTAGAGCTGAATTATCGAACCATCCAATACAGTCGTATTGTTGAACCATGGAGCACCTCCATACAAACCTGGGTCATCAAACCGACCGGCGTCATCATAAGCTATCGGTGCCGAGTAGGTCTGGTTTTATACATCAAAAAATCTGGTTTGTATTCTGACCTCAGTTTGAGTTACGTCGACCTCCACAACTGGTGCATTTAGATTTGAATTTGTAACAGTTATATGATTACGGGAAGGCATATTGAGTGTTCAGATTGGTGACATACCTGCAAGAGATGCAGTCGGGTCGCTCTCCTCTGAGGATGTGGAATTAGATGATCGTACAGGGCTGGACGGAGAATCAACAGTCGACGTAGCTTCAGATACAGGGTTGATTGTAATACGAATTTCTATGGTAGTGGTTGTAACTTCTGGCTCTACATGGTCAGTTGGAGGATCGACACCACTCAAGGCGGTTAAGTAACAACACGTACCGAGCCACTCCGGTAATGAACGAACGTCAAGTGACGGAGGGAAGACAAAACACGAACGAGTGGAAAATCAGTCGAATTATTCGAAACGGTTGACCAAGTCGTACACATTTTTTGTTCTGATTTCAACGCGCTCTTGGAGCACTGTTCGTCGCAACAAGAAAACTTGATTATCTAGCAGGAACCAATGAACAACATCCCCATCCATATTCAGGAAGACGCGACCCAACATCTACTCTTACCGTCTAAACTGGTCACCATGGTACATCTTGATACATCACGTCCGATAAAAATAGAATCTTGAGCAGCCCGATCGCACCGCTCTAACCCATCGGCCGGATCCAGACGCTTGCACTAATACGATTCCTCGTTGCCCTAGGAAGAGGATGAAACTTCGGGCCTCGACCCGGATGTAATCGATCTATCCGTACCGTTCTTCGAACGGGAAGAAGGTCCCAAACATCGAGGAATATCCTCTTTCAAACCATCCAACCCGGCCTTCGACCGGTTGATGTCATATCGGTATTACCACCTGAATAAAGTCAGCGACCGGCGCGACAGTACATCCAATGGATAATTACGCAGACACCTCAAGAGTCTGGAACTGACGATGAAGAACACCGATTTTCGGGCGACGATCCCATACTAGTTTTCGAATTCCTTTCTAGAATGGTAGAAACATGTGGCATACCCGGTCTGACTGAGGCCCAGTATTACGTGGTTCTTCCCCAGTTCTTTACGGGGAAAGCCGCGAAACAATTCCGATGAACAAGAAACGGAGCTCGCTCCGGAGTTTTTACTTGCTGGTCAGAAACCGTCCAATCATTGTGGCGGACGTATGCTACTCCTGCAGCCATACGCGAGGCTGTAAATACATTACGAGGAACGCGACAGTAATTTAATGACTCCGAACAGGACTTCGCGTCCAGGTTGAATGACGCAGCATGTCGCTGTGGTAATATCCATGGCGAGTTGGAAAATATGACATTCTTCGTGGACGGGCTTGCATCATCAACTCGAACTATTGTTGCGTTTTTCCGGGGAAATGAACCCAGTCAGGACCTAACTTTCTACAGCCTTGTCCAGTTTCCCAATACCAAGGTGACTCATACAGATCACAATGCGTTGTAACGCGGACTTCAATATTACCCGCTCGAAAATCGAAAACATTGCGCAAAGTACACTTCGCGGAAGAACTAGCTGATCAACACTCGGCCGACACAGAATACAACATGGTAATACCAGACGATTCGGCGGACACCACTGACTTACCATCCACGTTAATGTAAGAGGAACAAAACCAATAATGTGACTTGTACGCATATACGACCAGACCCGGGTGTATCAACTTCATCGGACGCACTTCAACCCCCAACTGTGTGAGGTGGATATCCAACAAAAGAAACGACCAGACACAACAACCATTTATTTGTCATCAATGTTACGAATTCAACTACATTTCTCCTAAATTTCAACTACATTTCTCTGAAATGGAGCCGTTCATTACCAATTACGACAAGTTATCAGCATAACAGAAGCCTCGTGTGCCTGATACAGCTTACAGCTTACCGCATGGAAAAACTGGCGTTAACCGCACGCCAGTAGAACAACAACCCTCAGACAGGGGATGAAGTTACCAAAAACAATGAAAAGACCCAAGTAAACTAACTCGGGGACTTTCCGAAGCTTTTTCTTTTGTAGTAAAGAAAATCCTGAGTCGTTCAAAGACTCCTTCACAAATTCCCCTTGTCCCTTTTATCACTTCCGTCGCATCAAAAACACCATTATAAACGAAAATTTTAGGTTGACTCCAACTCTTGTGGCGGAAATTAACCCGTACAAGCACGCAAGGTGTGGTCTTCTTATTAGCCAGAAGCAATTATCGCGTCTATGCCAATCTTGGACTCACCTTAAGTTCAACAAATCGTTTTGCTGCAGTCCTGGATACCGGTGCCGGTTCCAGTTTCATTAGACGCTCCCGCCTACCATATGGATTGAAGAAACTCATAAAGCCTCTCAAAGGGTAGGCCAACATACGAGACGCTAACAGCAGACCGATTAATATAGCTGAGACGATAGCACTATCTGCACAAGCTGGATCGCAGTCGGAGCTGGTGATCTACTACGTGGACGATCGATTACCAATGTCGGTCATCCTTGGTTGTGATTTCTGAGATAAACATGTCGAATCAATCCGCTCGATCAAGCGGTTAGTTGAACTTGACGATGGTACCACAGTTCCCATCATTCGGAAACCTAACAAGAGATCTTAAGCGCTCCGTCGTTACTATAGGAACAGGAATACATACCCGCCAAGATGAAGACTTCACCAAAGATATATGTGGCAGAACAGACGGTAATACAACCGGCAACGCGAACCGGGATTCTAGTCACGACAGCACGCCAAGGATTAATACTCGTTGAACCAACTTCACGCCTCTACGACAACTGGTTATGTCTAGAGGGCGCAGTAATAGCCGATGTAACCAACTGGAATCCTTTCCGGATATTAGTTTCCAACTTTAGAGAACATCCAAAGATCCTGCTTCTAAACCCACATATTGCTAACACAAGTCCACACCCCACCTCGCTCGTCGAGTCGAATATTTCTCACGCCCAAATGCTCGGCCTAGTTGTCGATGTTGCCAACATCGAGCTCCGCATTCGTGTGAAAGCTAAAGCAGGAAAGGGGATGGAAGTAGCGGGATTACAATGTAGGCGGAGGAGAGGAAGGCATAGCGGGATGTTAATGTAGGCGGAGGAGAGGAAGGTAGCGCGGGATATGCATATGGACAACGGTGACGAGGGAGATGAGCATATGGACGACGATGACGAGGGAAGAGGAAGGGAGTAGGATATGAGCATATAGAGGACGGTGACGAAGGAAGAAGAAGGATAGTAATAAACGGAATGAGAGGATGATGGTGACGCCGGCGCTTGTGTAAAGAGGAAAAGGGGATAAACAGAAAATCACTCAACGGGTGGTGATAACAGAAAGGCGTGGGTGGAGTATAAGGGATAGATGACTGTACAAGTCATGATATTGCAGCATAAACTGTAATCAGAAGATTTACAATAATGGAATTATCTTCAAAATTTTCATGCACATGGCGGAATACAAAAATTTCGATACAGGTATTGTAATTTGGAAAATTCCACCATAGCAATTTGACCGCTCACTGACTGTGAGGATATCCTACACGTGTATTCAGCTTTGTCATGATTGAAACCTTAACCTACTCAGTATACATACCACACTCACTTCGGGTGCGGAGAACTAAAAATAAAAGAGTTATACATTTTACAACGATTAACCATTCCAACTTGAATATCTCAAAACTCGGAGCAACGCCCCGACCACTTCAGAAGACCCATTTCCACGCATAATAAGGACTGACGACCCTTTATTAGATCAATAGGACAGCTAACGGCCACCTTAAAAGTTCCAACAATCGGGAGCTTTTGGAGTTATTAACCACAGCTCCAGGCACTCATTCTCGTAAAGACACTTAGTCGTGTCACGGAATTGGGCCGACTTTGCAGACATATTCAGCACTCGTTAATTGCATGACGATCATATATTCTTTAATTGCATAACATTGACATCCGCCACCCTGTCCAGCGAGTTTCTCTTACTACCATTGCGTATTATTTCACCGACCTAATACTAACCATAGTATACATTGATATTACGTGTTCTAGTTGTCGAAGGCCTTAATATCCTTCGTGATTATCACGTTTTGTTCTCTCTCGTGATCCCTGTGTCTGTCCCGATTCCCCCTCCTTATCTGTCCCTTCTCGCACCTCCTCCCCTTTCGTTCGGGGTCTTCCTTCGTTAGTCCCTCTCTGTTTGTCAGATCTAATTTATCCAGTCGTTTCCGGCTCCTCTCTCTCCCTAGCTTTATTAAGTTGTCTTCCTACTATTATTATTACTCTCTGAATTAAGCTGTGCAATACTACCTGGTCAGTCCTCTCTCCCTAGCTTGATTAATCTTGTATTCCTATTGCTCGCATTTACTCTACTGAATTTGTGCCTTGTAATATTACCTGTTTAATCCTCTCACCGTCGTACCACCAGTGCCACCTCCTCTTTTATCCTTCCTTCTCTTCCTCTTTCTTATTTTGCTTATGCGATTATAGAGGTTTTGTCAGTACTTGTGGTTTTTGTAGTTGCGCGTCGTTAGTCCTTTTTCCCTTCGCTAGAGTTTGGATGTCCAATGAATACAGGGTACTGGGACTCTGTTGCTATGCACTTATGGGATAGCCTTGACCCTGGTGTCGCGATCGTTCACTTCCGCCGCGGAGTGCGCTGGCGTGGAGGTGCCTTGAAATGCAGTAAGGATTTCTCCTTACGGTTACTTGGGTGACGTCGTTGTCTGATTCTATGCCCCTAGATGTCACGGCAATTTGTCTGGTGAGGACGGTGGTGCAAGTTGTTCGTTTTCACTTTTCTTTATTAATTTCTACCGTCTTTTCTTCCATCCCCCGACGGGATTCACCTCCTCTCTATACTCTCGTCTTTATTACCTGGCTCCTTGACACGTGTGTGTTACTGTACTCAAGATTCTATTTTTTGTAATCTTCAATCCAATTCCATCCACGTGTGAACGTTTCCACTAGTGCCCTACAGTATGGCTATGTCTAAATAACTATTCTCAAGGGGATAATTAATCCTGTATATGTGTGTATATATACGTTCCCATTGTAATACCATCATAATGTTCGACGAAGCGAACGACATTATTTTACACTCCAAGCTTTTCAGATTCGCGAGTCGAAGCATTCGAATCAGTAGCCCAACCCAAAGCGTGAACATCAATACGATTCGTTGTCATTAATTTCCACAAGGAATTGGTATTGCTTAAAATGGGTTTTTTCAAGACGTCGGCAGGGTTGCACTTCCCTGGAATCCAGTTGAGCCATGCGAGTTCACCACGAACGTAGCTCTCTTTTAATGCAAACATATCGATTTTCAGTCGCTTCTCACTTGTTATTCCATCCTTGGCTACAACTTCGAACCGTTTTTTCTGTCAACGTAGGCGTCTATATCGATCTTACTCACCATAATGTCTTCCATCATGTCGCGAATGGTGTAGAAAACATCAAATTCTAGTACCAATTCATGCACTTTGGCTGCTAGGACGTATCGTGTCACTCGATTGCAACAGTTGCTAGCTTAGTGTACGATGTTGGCCTTTCCTGTGGCGTCGGCAAGTAAGATGAGATACTTCAATTGACTTCGTAGGTCTCTTCCGTTACCAAACGCGGCGTCTGATATTACGATCATGCGCATAGTGCTTATGTCTAGGGGAATGTAGGTTAATTCTACGTCTTTAGTTTCCATTAATCTTTCAATGCATTTAGTTAATGCCTTCATTTCTTCCTTCGTTGTTGGTTCCGTCCCCGGAGCGATCAGTTGAACGGCCGCACATACGTCTGGGCGAGAGCAGACACCCACGTATTGAGCCAGTGCTCTTGAAGTCATGAATTGAGTTTGGTCATGTGGATGGCGTAGTTTGATGATCTTTTCAGTTTGGACTATCTTGATGGAGGTTGTGGTCTGTGACAAATCGACGCCGTTAAAGATCTGGTCCTTATCGATTAAAAAAATCCTCGGTTTCGATATTAATTCGATGATGCCATCTCCTCATGTAATAGGAATGTTTCCGAACCGAAGCCTAGTGAGTCATCGACTTGCAACGCTACCATCCCATCTACCTCACCGTTCCTCCTTCTAAACAACAAACATGGGTCAGCTTTCGTCCGTACCATTTGGAGCTCCCCGAGATGGTGATCCAGATAGATTAATTACCAATGTAAACCAATCTCGGGGATTCCATACAATGGTTTCATGACCATCAAAACAATATTAGGTCCTAAAGCAAGTTCTTTTGGGGCTTCTATATAGACCGGTCTCTCCAGGTGTGTCTTACTCTGAACGTACGCTTGCGTAATGTCGCGCGTAAATATCTTGACATTCTGGGTTGATGCTGCTAAACTGAGGATTAGTCGTCGCGAGAACCTTTGTACCATTGGCGCTTTTGTGGCGATCTTCTTCGCTCCTCCATCATTATAATTTTGCGCCACCAGTCTTGATTTCTTTCGTATCCCTTTTTCGGCTCTTTTGAGCTCGTCTATAAACCTGGATCCGAATATTCTCATTTTTTTGGTACAAACTTCCTATCAACTTGGCGGAATGTTCCATTATTAATTAGGCCTCTGAGTTCCGTCTCTCTTGCCTCTCTAAAATCCATTCCTTTCAAGTTCGGATCCATGATCGTGTAGGCTTCTTCTTCCCATCCTTGTTTTGTTTCGTCATTATTGATGAGTTTTTCATTTTTCGAACATCATCATTATCATCATTTAGCTGTGACTTAATTCATGGTCGTACGCATGACGATCAAAATAGTCTGCGACGTGTCGATGTTTGGATAACAACGGCTTCTCCATCTATTGATATGAATGTTAACGGCCCCTCCCATTTGCTATTGACTGTCCTATATACCCATACCTTCGATCCCGCAGGTAATTTTCTTAATTCTTCGGATTGTTCCTTTCCTCGGGGGCCTTTTTCGTGCTTCAGTGCAAATGATAATTCCGCTTTGCTTGCTACTTCTATGACTTCATCATTTCTTGTTCAATCGCGTCGGCTCGTTTCCTCTGTGTTAATGTCGTTGATGTCCTTACCGGTCTTGGTATTGTTCCGTATACCAGGAGCATCTGGCATAACCCTTCGGGGCCGACTACTCAATTTACTTCGAATGTAGCCATGAGTAGGCAGTCTTCTTTGCTTGTTGTCTTGTCCATTGATTCGCTTATTGTCGTATATGCGCGGCTAAGGGACCCATGGTGCCTTTCTACCGTACCAATAGCGCCTGGCGTTTCGATAGATGCTTCCCTTATCGTAATGCCATCGTTTCTTGCATTCTGCATGAATTCCCGCGATGTGTAGTTACTTCCCTGATCTACGCATAAATAATCTGGGCCCCACAGTATAATAGTATCCACATTCTCCTTATCGCCTTCCATACATAGGCCGATGATTGTGTTTTTAAGAACCTAGCTGCGGAGAAATGGGTAGCCCTGTCCACAATGTGGATTACTGGCTTACTATCGATCCATATGGTGTCTACTCGGACTTCGTGGTTGAATCGCAAAGTTGAGGTACCGATCTTGATCTTAAAGCACCTCGGCGGTGTGCTTGATTTTTCACAAATACCGCAATCCTCTGCAATTTTCTTGTATCTTCTTCAGTTCATTGAAGGTGTAGTAGGCGTACGGTTGCTCCGACGGGGACCATTGATGGATTAAAAAATAGTTGTAGAATGTAAGGTCTTGTTCCTTACCCTTGTATATCATTTCTTTCCTTTGGATACTTAAGTCTAGGTCGTTTTTCAACATGGCTTTTATAGAAAGTAGTGTTGGAACATTTGACGATACGACGAGAAAATTGACCTCGATGATGATTCCAAGTTTGTTGAATGGAAAAAAAATTGTGGTCTCTCCCACCGCCGTGATCACACCTCCTACTCCCTTTACCCGTTTTCCCACCAAAGGCCTCACCGCATGTTGCTGTTTGAACGATGAATAATAAACCAAGTATTGATCGCTGGACATTATCGATCGGCGATTTGCGAATGTGTCAATCCGGAGTCCTTGGAACTCTTTTCCGTTTGTTTTGTTGGGGGAATCAATGCAAGTGTGCGCTAAGATTTCTTCCGTCGTTTCTCCCAAGTCATCTTCAATTGTGCATATTGTCGTCTCGAGCCCTATCAATTCGTTACCAGTGTCACTTCTGTGATCTGAAATTTCATTTGAAATTTCGGGCCATTTCTTGGGTTTGAATTGATGCGGAAGGCTTAATTCTTTCCTTATTTTATGAGCCATGATTCCCGTTTGCGTTTCTCTACTTAACTGACACCCATGTATGAAGGCAGTTTTTGTTAAGTGCGCTTCAACTTCAGTGTCAGTCAATTCTGCCACATATACGTATTCATCATCCTCATCTCCATCGTCACCATTTTCGTCGGCCCATTGTGCTTCGTCATCTGAAGTCGGTGTATTCGTCTCCTCAGGTCCGTTGTAAATGCAGTTCAGGTCATTTATAGTTATGGGTGCTGTGCGATGTCTTTCTTTCAGGCGTTTGATGGCACCCTATATCTCATCCCTTGTGTGTCTGTCCCTTGCAAGGTGGTACTTCTTGCAAACAAAACACGCCTTCAAATCCTTCATCCAAGACGACCTCAACTTCCATGGGTGGTTATTTATTGGCTTCTTGGTCCATGGCTTTCGCTACGGTTTCCTCTCTTTCTGCGCTTCCCCACCGAATCTCTTCCCCAACGAATACATCGCTTCCGTTGACTGTTCCTCATGTTCACTCATCATAACCATACTGGTGCTCCCGGCTGTCTTCGCCTTGTCGCTGAGTCGATTAGCAATTCTATGTATGGCTGTTTGCGCCTTTCGGGGCATCCTGTCCTTCAAGGCGAATTGTATACTAGAAATATCTACAGCAGTCAACAATTGATCAACTAGAAATCCGTCACCATGATATTTACTATCGACTTGTTTTTCTAGGGTGACCAACTTTGCGACAAAGTCTCTAAACACTGAGATCTCTGAGTCACATCAGGTTTCTTCGCCATTTCAGTTGATAGCCGTGACTTCTGCCATTGGGTCAGGATTCTGGCTCTCTGTTCATTTCTGAGGTACCATTTACTCAATAGTTCCAAAGCATCTTCGAAGGTTGAGCAAGTGTCCAGATATTCATCAAAGAAATCTAACACATCCTTCTTCAACATGATTGGTAAGGCCTTGAGTTTCTCATCATCTCTATATATATTGCACATTCTTGTCAAGATTCTAAATCGTCTGATACTCCTTTCTAAATCATCATCTTTTTCACCCCCGAACTTGTCCTCATCCTTTAATTCCTTTACCAGTCCGTTGATTCCCAATCCTTGGATCCCTCTGATATCATTATAATCACCCTGAAGTGAATTTTTTGTCTTTTATGGTATGTTTTCCCTCATCTTCACAGTTTTCTTTTCGGTTGGCTGATTTGAAAGGAAATCTGCTACTAGCATCACTATCTTCATTGGGTGAGGAGCCACTATCTTCTGGATCTCCAGTTCCTTCATGCGTGAACTTCCTCTTTTCTTTTGTATCATCTCTTACTTCTATCTTTTCATCTTCCCCTTCCATGGAACTGTTCTATTCCTTCATCTTTATTATGATGGTTACCACCATCTGATCTATCACCGTCATCATCCGACTTTCAGCCTTCGTGTCATGTTTCTACTGGTGCCTTCCTCTCATCCTTCTCTTCTTCTTTGATCAATTCTCTAGTCGCATATCTTGAAGGTATATGCTTGGTTCTATACAGGAGTTCGATTATGGAGTTCGTTCTATTCTTTCTCCCAGTCTGGTCGATGTGTATCCCGTTAATCACCAAATAGTCTTTCCAGATCGTAATCACTGGTCGCGACCATTGGCGTATCGACTGAGGGCGGAATGCTGTTTTAAATCCAGCCATAATCGCTTACCTTTCAACGATGTTTCCCTGTATGCATCGAGCATGTCTTTTGTGTGTTTAAACACCGCCTTCTTGTAAGCAGTCACTTGTGAGGGGCTCGCTCCTATTGGTGGAGGGGCAGGGTCATCGGTATCTACTTCATAATCTTCATCCTCCACATATGTTATTGTTTGATTCTTTGTGTCATATGGTATTTGCCCTTCATCTTCTTGCTCACTTTTCTCTTTTTCAATGTCATCAACACTTTCTACTTCCTCTTCATCGTCGTTTCTGTGCTCCATATTCGAATTCTTTCGCTTGTGCTCCTTATTCCCTTTTTCTTTTTGTTTAGTGATCTGTTTCTCCTCGGGTGGATTGGGAATCGGTGGTTCCTTTCTGAGTTGTTCTCTTTCTAGGTTATCCTTTACCCTTTTGGATCTTCCTGAAAAGGTTTCACCTAGCCTATCAAAATACAATGTGTGGGCCAAAACTACATGCCCACTGCACGCACAACCACAATCCAAATCATCTTACAAATTTCAACAAAACAATCAACAAAATCAAAAAATCAAAAATTTTCGGAAATTTTGGGCAGAAAATTAATACAGCGTTTTCATTGGTCGTTCATTCACACGTGGTGTGTCTATATCCCAAAACGAGTCCTGGCAGAATGAAAACAACTCACCGCATGGCGCCAAAATAACAACAACAGCGAAAACGCCGGACGAACAAACCATCCGCAACGGACGCAGACTCCAACTCAGCATCACACACACCAAGGTGACGATATTACAACACTTACCATCGGCGAGACAGAATTCCTACCTCCACCAGGAGTCGAACCACATAACAAATGCATACCTTTGAGATGCGGCCCGGCACAAAAAAAGATTACATCACGTGTTTTCAACACGGTACATATCTCCCCACATGGATAGCGGTAACAGATACGGAAAATTTCCGGAACGGCATACACAGTGCCACTCAACACAACCTCTCGCAACCCACATCGTCTGGTGGTAGCCAAACTTCCCACGCTCTGCGTGACGTTCATCAACATTTCCGATCCACAATCGGCCGTCAACATCACACAAACCAACCATGGTGCTCAACAAACTACAACACAGCCGAGTTCATCAGGTTTAAAACCACCGAAATCCAATTCCCCATGATACCCAACTTCACCACCCCGGATGTTTCCCTCCGACGTTCATGATCACCGATCGGATGCTCGTCATCACACCCAATGGTTCCAACCAACCGATGCCGTCTGGTAGAACACTTCCGAAGTCTAGTTGGTCGTGCTACCCAACTCCTTATTTCAATCCGTACGACAACGACAACACACACCCCACCCATAAGGGTGGAGCTGCTATTCTCGTTTTTCTAGGCGTTTTCAACATTCAACCTAACAGATGCAATTTTCTGGAACAGTCAACACTATACTAGTGGTCGTCTTCCCAATATTACACACTGAATCACCTAATCCTGGTTCAGCACAACAAACTTACCGCTACTTCATAAGCGTCGGAACAATACACCTCCTGAACAAATGGCAGCAAAATACGCTATACGGA
This sequence comes from Odonthalia washingtoniensis, assembly GCA_032358235.1. Lineage (NCBI taxonomy): Eukaryota > Rhodophyta > Florideophyceae > Ceramiales > Rhodomelaceae > Odonthalia > Odonthalia washingtoniensis. Next base: position 1,231 of record JAULBU010047905.1, on the reverse strand, counting down.
TAAATATATCTGGTTATGAATCAACAAAAACATTTAACACCAAACTCTAAAAGAGGTAGCCAAATAGCTGGCACGATTTAAAAACGTAGTGAAAACAAACAAACTAAAGCGCCGCCAGGATTCACTTTTCATATGCGACAACGGGATACCCCCGGGAAAAAACCCATTCGACGAGTAACGCGGTATGATAGACCTATTCAAGGCGGTTGTCCTGTCGACCAAGGCTATAGACCTGGGTCATCAAATATACCGGCTTCATCATAAGCAATAGGCGCCGGGTAGGTCTTTTTCGTCGCAGCTAAAAAGCTGGTTTGTCGCCTATTCTCATCCCTAGCAACATCTACATCCACCAGCAGTGGCACGGGACTGGGATTAACAACGGGTGCAGTAGTACGGGAAATCATAGCTCGCGTCGAGACGGGTGGCATACCTGCTTCCGAAGCAGTAGGTTCAGACTCTCTTGAAGAGGTGGGAGTGGAAGTTTGTACAGGATCTGACACTGAATTAACAGGCGACGTAGCTTCAACTACGGAGTTGGTGGTGATAATAATTTCTTCGCTAGTTGTTGTAACTGCTGACTCTACAGGGTCAATTGGAGGATCGATACCACTCATGGTGGTTAAGTAACAAACCGTACGGAGCAACTCCGGTAATGAACGAACGTCAAGTGATGTAGAAAAGATAAGACAAGAACGAGTGGAAAATCGGTCGAATTATTCGAACCGCTCGACCAATTCAAGGATTGGAATGAAGTAATGGTCGACAAAATCTTTCTGGGGCCAACACATGGTGCCTTGCTCTTGATGAGGGCGACGTGTCGTGCAATTCATTGTAACATGGGGATTTGGCATTTTTGAGCTCAAACGTCGTGTCTACAGTACGCATCCCGAATCGTGAATAATATCACATCCGGTCCCGAAAACTTGACATCATTGTGACGTTAGGTCAGGCCTTCCATATTTTCCTGCGTTCAAGTAATTAACCCCTCCACCACGTGTTTTTCGATTTCAGTGTACAGTTTACACTGACTTGCTGTCCGATATTTACAGTACAATCCTTTCTCCACCTGCCGCTGGGGCGGCAGGTGAATCCACATCCTCTTAATTCTAATAAAGACAAGCACCCTGAAGACAAAAAGTAGCCCCAAAGATTGACTTCGTACGACCTACGAATCTACTTCGGCTCTGTTCACCCTTTGACTCTGCAGACGTCAGCATTGGACATCGCCTTA
>JAULBU010047894.1:0-13362 GCA_032358235.1 Odonthalia washingtoniensis | reverse complement strand
TTGTCCTCCATGCTCCCGTACCCCTCACTCGTACGGTAGTTTCGTGTTCAGAGTCAAGCGTACCCAGTGGGGGTAGATTACCTGAAGGTTGAATCTCACCTGATATGGTTCAATATTTTTTCACAACGGTATCGTCTGCGTGATTTCTAACAGTCCTCCCTACCCATTATACCAGACATCAGGTACATGTTACCGTTACTTTCTTCGGTTCTGATTAAATTATGGAACGGATTTCGCAAGTTATTTAGTTGAAATAATATGTCTCGCTCAGTGTCACTACCTGACCAGCGTTTGTGGTCGAGTGATTAATTGTTTTCAACTTATTTATTAAAAAAATAATTAACATTTTTTAAAAAAATAATTTCTTTTTTATTTAATTTTGATTTTGATTTTCGTTTTTTTCTTTTTTTTTATTTTCTTTTTCTAATTTTTTTAAGACGTGCGGCCCAGAAGAACACGCTGATTTGTTTGCTTTTGGTTTTTTGGATATATTATGAAATTGCAATTGCATGCCCGGTTTGAAAACGGAAAAGTGCATCTGAAAGAGGATAAAATTGCATGGGGGTACTCGCGAACAGTCAATGGATTAATTATGTATATGCGACGGGAAGGGGAAGTGTTTTTGACAAAGTTAAAGTTTAGCCCAGATCACGAAAGCTCGAAGAGTTTCTAGATGAAAATTTTAAAGCGGTAGTAAAAATTTAGAAACTCATGGCGAATGAAATAGTGACAACTGTAGAAGTGTAGAAAAGAAATATGTGGAGCACTGTTGTGCACAGTAACAGTAACCTGCCTGGAGGAAACCGACTGTGGATTGAAATCGGTAAGACTACCACGAACAAAACAGTTGTTGCATTGCTGTAGTTGATGTCTGTTACGATTTGTGCATGGGAAATGAAACGAGAATTTGGAAAGGAAAGTACAGCAGGATGTACAGCAATGTATTTTATGTATGTCTGCACAGCATTCGATGTTATGCCAAACCATCGATGATTTGGATGTGCGCATGGAAAAAATATACACGTGCATACATTAATTGTAACATAAAACTCATAAAATGTTACACCAATTGGTACTTTAACTGCGTTTTGGCTTACAACCTTCCCTTGCCACGTTTCCATCTTCCTGTATAACCATTTCAATAAATCCTTGTATCCATTCAGAACAGTATCTGCACCGTTACGACAACATAGGAATTACGGTACACGAATTTCATAACTTTCTTCGTGGTGAGTTCTCAAGAAATGTAACTCACGAAATTGGGTGAAAATCAAATTACGATAAATGTATTTTTGGAGAAATCCGTAACTGTAAACTACTTATAAAAATTACTTAAAAACATTTTATTTTATTTAGCAACGTCTCCATCACTACACTCAAAAAAGAATACATCATCACCATGCCCAAAGAAAGAAAATAACGACACCATCACCATGCGCATAACTAACTATACAACAAAAGCGTGTCGTAAAACGAAGAGAAATATGGAAACGAAGGGCAGTACAGGCGCTGGTACTACAAGTTGACATTGTTTATGTGATTCATGCGGCGCGGCGTGCGAACATTGAACACAAAAACGTTCAGCTTATGCTTCGAAGATCGAGACATATTAAGTTATCTAGATTTAATATCAACATATATTCCGAACAACAATGCTTAATAGATTTCAGATTCAAAAAAGACGACATCGGAAAAATAAATAATATGATAAATTGGGACGGCGTTTCATCACTAAATCAGTATCGCTATGACAGGCTGACCACTACTTGTTTCTTTGTACAACGCAAGGCTACTCCAGTGAGATGGACTGATTTGTAGGATATCTTTGGGATGTTTAATTCTCAAATGTCGGATATATTTTGGGAAATAGTTGAAAACTTTAACGAAGAATACGGGTATGTTCTACAAATGAGAGGACAATTTCTGTGAACCAGAGCCGGGATTTATTCTGATGCCATCCATGATGCTGGTGCCCGACTAGACAGCTGTGTCTGGTTCATTGATTGTACTAATATTAGAATGTGTAGACCTGGTGGTCCAAATACTAATCAACGAGCTGTCCACTCAGGGCACAAACGAATGCATTGTTTCATTTATGAAACAATTACAACTCCGGATTGCCTCATGTTTCCCTGTATGGACCAGAGGTTGACAGAAGACACGATCTGACTTTTCTTCGGCAGAGCGGATGGGAGGATGCGTTTCGGAATGTTCTTGAAATAAATAGAAGATCCTTTTACATTTATGGCGATGCCGCATTTTTTTTACGTCCATGGATTCAACGCCCATTTATATTAGGCATTACAACACCGAATCAACTTGAATTCAATAAAATAATGAGTTCGGTACGTGTAAGTGTTGAACAAAACTACAGGGATTTAAAACAATATTGGATCAGACAGGATTTTGCAAGAAATATAAAGGTTCGTCAAGCACCTGTTGGTTTACTTTATAGGGCATCTGCAATTCTTCTTAATTTTCGTGTATGTATGTACGGAGGAAGTCAAATTAATGAATGTTTTAAAATTACACCTCCATCACTTGAGGAATAACTCGACAATTAAATATAAAACATGTTAATTAAGTTTTTGAATCAATGCTCCAACCAATTTAAGGTTTGCTTCGGACATTTTCAATTTTTGGCTCTCTCTTATTTTGTTGGCTTCCCATTTCTCTTTTTCTAAATCTATCTGTTGTTGCCTTAAGTCTGATTTTTTCCTCTAGAGCTCTCACCTGTTTTAGATCTTCTTGTAGACTTAAATTCCAGGCATCCATACCTTCATCAGAACTTTTGGCCTGTTTTGGAGTTGAATTCAGACTGTTACAAGAACTAGAACCCGTAGGCTCTTTGAACATAGTTTCACTGCAATTTCTTTTGACAGCTGACAAACGTAATTCCCCGCCAGTTGAAAGAAATGCTGCTTCCCTTTCGGTTATTTTGTTCCGCTCACGATTTTTCCCTCTTCCCATTCCTTCTTTTCCAAAAGAAAGACGTCTGGCAGTTGTTTAACTTCTGAAATATCCTCTGAAATACCGTATTTTGATGCATTTTCATTGTTTTCGGCGTGTCTCTCTTTCATCAATGCACGAAACTTATCTCGTAGAGTCTTTATGACAGGCTTTTTGTATCTTTCCCATCCAGAATCATCCACGTATGAGATGAACAGTTTCTGTACTTTTTTAAATTTCATATCATTTTTACTTTGTTCCGAAATATGTGCCTTATGGGCACCTACTGATAGAAGGAGTAATTTGTAAGCTTCTGAAAACATTGCACTTTTTATTCGTCTTTTTGTACTATGGAAAGGGATAGTACTCTCCAATGCAGTTGTAGTTGATTCAAAATTAATACTTTCAGATGGAGGGATAGTTGTAGTAGTGCGGTTTTCAGTAATAGGATTCGTCATGTCTCTTGATGTGTAGTTTCCCGTGGTACAGTAGTGTCGATATAATTACTTGAAGGAGAAGGGCTAGGAGAGATAGTTGCCATACTGTACAGTAGTGTGGTTCGGAGTAGCACGATTCGTCATGGCTCCTGATGTTCGTTCTCCATTGAAGTTTCCATGCGACATGGCAAATTTTTCAGAAGAGTACGTGCACAAAAAACGAAACAGAAACAATTTTTTCCAAAGCTTACTGTTTAATTGAACAGTTTACTGTAATAATAGAGGTGAAAAGCAACGAAATAAATTTCGCAGATGTTGCTTTTTTCGCGAAAAATTATTCCGTATCTTTTCAATTTTTTGTAGTGCTGTACTGTCGTGTAGGTATAAATTACGGAAAACGGCACAAAATTCGTGCACCGTAATTCCTATAACATTCCAAAACATACACCCCCTATACATCGCAAACACCACTCTGGCCAATCATAGGCCAAACAGGTACTTTTGGTCCGTAAATACACCAAAGGTAAAAAGTGTCATAGAAATCAGCGCGTTGTTCCAAACCGCATCTATTAAATTTTTTTAAATTTTTAAATTTTAATGTTTTTTTAATAGACGTTTTATGTAACAACCCTATGAAATTTCGGCTTTTTTGCCCCATAGCGACTTTTATGGGCCAAGGCGGAGTGGACAGTGCTGTGATTGGTTACATTCCCTCAACGTGCCATCATGGGGTTTATTTCATAAGTTTCTATAGAGATGTTCTATGTTTGAGCAAAACGGTTACAAACATATAACTGCCTGTAAACCTAAAAAGAAAAGAGAAATGTATAGAAAAAATGTTCGCATGACAATCGCGATTGGAGGAACATTTTTCCAGGGTGAGTCATGTAGGTGGACACGTAACCTGAATTTTTTTGTGCCGAAGTCGACAAGCACATGTGCATGTCAACATTCTAAATTTTGGATGTAAACTGTTGTTTTTGTGTTTTTTCTTGCAGGTTCCCTTCACTTCCGTATTAGCAAGGCAGCGAACTGTTTATAATCAGATTATTCTAAACTTCACCATCGGTGTTGTCGACCTCCCTTGACTTGTACTTATTTGAAACTGGCACCAATGCCAGTCTCATGCTTCCTCATGCCCGATTTTACACACATAACCGTTTTATTACAGTAAGGTTCGGTCTATTCCATTACAAAGAGCAGGTACCGATACTAGCGCAACAAAACTTTTCTTTTTTTTCATGCACAAATCGCATATCAAATTCGTTACAGCAGTGTCATACTTTTTCTTCCACGATTATGTACGCTTTCGCAATGCAGTACCGCTTTCCTGCAATTCGGCTACACCTGAAAAAAAAACAGTTACACAACAATTACTGTTACATGCTCCCTTTTACGTGATATAATTTGACTGGCTTGTGCACGAACAAATTTTCCTCTCGCTTCACTTTCTAACTTTTACCCGTCACAAAAAATTTCGTAACAGGAGTCTTTTCGACCACTTTGATGCTATAAACGCCGACCTCACACAACTTTCCCAACGTCCCACCAAAGGAAGAGACCACTTTTCCCGATAATTTTCTTCCCTCTTTTACGTGCACTTTTCCGTTTTTAAATCGCCAGTGCCATTAACCTACCTTCAAAAAGGGTAGGGGAAATCGTGCATAGGGTTGTTACATAAAACACCTGTTACAAAAATAAAAACAAAGTACTGTTTATAAACTTTTAACTGACGGTGTGTAATAGAACCAGGACGAGTGCCGCTCAAAAGTCTGTTCCACTGTTGGTGACTACTGTAACCAAATATAGCTGAAATGCATACTGTTAGAATAGTAAAGCCAAGACAATTTCAAACATATATATTTCGAAAGGATCTGACAAATAGTTGCGGATTTATTTTGGAAAGAGACCGAAAACAAGTAACGAAAAGTGAGTCATTTTTTTGCATTCGTGAAGAATTTTCACGAAAAAAATTAATTTTTTTTGCAACGTGTTTTGAAAATTTTGTGTATAGCCAATAGAAATGGATGGTTTGTTGTTTCATACAAACGTGAGATGTATCTTGATCGGATAAAGATATGTAACGCCCATTGTGACAAATGGACGGTGTTCCTGGATTTTTAAGAAACTGCCACAAATACAAACAGAAAATGACGTGTAATAAAAATTTACACTGTACATTTGTGGGAAAATGTAACTTTTGTAAGTTAACAGTAGTACCTGACTATAACATGTAAATCTATCTGGTTACCACGTATTCGAAATAGAATGGAACAGGTATTATTATGTGAATGGTGGCCGAAAACCAAAAAATGTTGTGATAGCTTGCTCACGCAACTGCCCGTGCGAAATGATAACTAATGCGGCCGTGGTCTCAAAAAAATTCCACACCGTAACAGAACGATACCAAACATTACAAAAAAATCTGTAATAATAACAACGAACAAACTAACGAAGATTATCAACGGATACAAAAATCCATAACAGTTTGAATGTGTTCACCATTTTAAAAATTGAAATTTTTATAATTTATTACGTCATATGGTAAGGGCCAAATTTATAATTTGTAAATTGTTACGTTTCAATTCATGCCGGCAAAAAACGCCGACGCGACATGCCGCACCACTCACGTTACACCATGAATTTGTGAAATGGCATCAACTCGCAACAACTCTAACATCAGTATACCCATGGAAACTACCAACCCGTTCATGACTGTTAAAAACAATGAGAATGTTGTCGATGTCGATGTCGATGTAACTAATGTTATCGAAAGTAAACAGGTATGGAAAAACTCTTTCTCATCACGTGCACGGGACTTATTTTCAAAAGCAAGAATAACCCGTTTCACATTTTCCAAGATTACGCACAGGATAACAACATTCAAAAAATTGCGTAATGTACCTTTCATAACCAGAAAAGCTTTAATAAAAGCTATGGATGCATGTGTCCGAAAAATATCGGAAACTATTTTCCCACAGGATATTGAGGCTTTGTACGCTGAATATATGAAAGAAAAATGTATAAGCAACAATTTGGTTAATTGAATCGTGCGTGTTTTACAAAAAGTTAGAAAAGGAAGTGTAGCAAAAAAGAATTCTATGAGCATGCCTTTTTGCACACCTACCTGCTGCTGATGTTCTTCAATTATTACAGGAAGATGTTTCACTATTCATAGAGGAAGCGGACATAGTTTGTGAAGGGTATAATTTTCGTAACCTAGACTTTTCCAATGACAAGGACGATATTGATGTTGAAAATGGTAACAACGGAAAAGATAACGAAGGAAATCCTGGCGATAAATGTATACAAAAGGAAGGTACTCAATGTAATGAAAAGGAATTGAAAATACGTGCGTCGGTGAAAAGTGGTGCATTTCACGACGCACGGAAGAAATCCAGGGATGATTGGTTAGTACTTGTCAATACGGGTACATTAATAAGTAACCATAATTGAAGGAAAACGTTTACGGAAACAGAATTGAGATGTATGTTAAACTTTGTATTAAGGTGTGATAACATACAAATGTTGTCATGGGGAACGAAACGAGTGAAATGTGGAAAAGATTGGGTGCAAATTCCAGCTGTAGTAAGAAGAATGTCTGGGGAATCGTTGTGGAGAAATTTTTATGATGAACCAACAGCAATACCAGATGTAAGAAAAATTGGGTGAACAAAAATTTTACAAATTACTAAAACAATCACAAACTCGGAAGGGAAATGTAGAGGATGTGTAGACTATATTCAGATGGATCTTGTCGTCGAAAATTTGTCAAATGTGGCAGGCGTCGTTAAAAAAAATTATATTGCTAAAGGAAAAAACAAAATTTATTGACGAAGCTGAAAGGTGTTGAAGAATATTTAAAATATCATTACATGACACATCTTAAATTTTCTGAAGAGGATCCGTTACATTCACTTGAGTTTTCGGTATTGAATTGTAGTACAGACAGTAAACAGCAAGTAAAATGTAAGAAATGTCTTTCAGTATATTTAGTATTAAAAGAAATAGAGGGAACAATTGGAAGCTGTGGTGATGATATAAAGATTTTATTTAATGATTGTAATATCAAAATACTTTTGTACATGGGTCATTTGAACAGAGTACGGATACAAAATATGAGAATAGGAAATCTAATGAGCCACATAAAAAAGAACCGGCTGGTGAATGCTTCCTTGTCTTCATGGACTTCCAAATGAAGTTGGATCCCATAAGATACCGGGAATCAACATGTCAATTTTTGGCAAGCGTGGTATGTCGTGGCATGGTAGCGGTGTGTTCTACCGAAAATGTGAAAACCAAACAGAAAAAAGGAGGAAGGAAAGGGATTACATAGATAATCTGACATTGAGTGCAAGGAAAAGAGGGAAGCAGAAATCAAAAGAGCAACCGAAGAAGCCTGATAGAGGCATTCAAACAAAGGACAATTTAGCAATGTTTTTGTTGACCATATTTTGGCAAACGACACAACGCAGGATGTTATAGAGGCCGTAAGTATTTTCGAAGCTTTATTGTTCAGAATAAAGAAAGAAATATTTACTTGTAAGCAGATATGGGTTGTCACTGACAATGCACGTTGTTATAAGAACGATTTGTTTGCACTGATATGTACGCAAATAGCTGAAAATCAAGGTATTGGATTGAGAGGAATTATCAATCCTTCGGCTCAGGACGGGAAAAATATGGTTGATGCAAATTTTGCTGTAGCCAGTAGACACATATTGCGATATGTTAATGAGACGGAACGTAACGTCCTGGTACAAAGGCACTGACGTACGATGATGGAATAATAAATACTGTCGTTGAACTAATTGAAATATATAGAACTAATGATAGATTAATGCGATGGGTATCTGCAAAGAAAAGGAAAAAATTGGCACAACTTCGTTTTGTTTCAGAACAATTAATTAAAAAGTAGAACATAATAAACACGAAGTTGTGTTGATGGCGTATTCAGGGTGTTCTGTTACTAGGAGATTATATTATGGTAAATATAGTTCAGTATTTATTAGTACTGATAATGGAGATAATGAAATGGCAGATAATGTGAATGATGATGTATCTCATACACGTGATACAACGCAGCCTGTTGTAATTGAAAATGATGAAGAAAATGAAAGTACCCAATTCTTAAACGACAGAAGTGAACCTACCTTTTCTCATATTGATAGAGAAGTTAACACGGAGAATGAAGCAATATTTACAGGTTTGGAAGCAGGGGTGAGAATTACAAAAATGAGTGAAATGCATACATGGAAACGTTGCTATTTCATGGGGGAAATGAAAATTATGTCTGATGCCGTTGACGAAATTGAAAGAGATGAGGAAGACAATGAAGGAAATGGAATAAACGATAGCACTGACGATCCGTCATCAGATATTGATGATGACTGTAATCAAGGAAGTAGTCATGTGATTAGTTATCACAATATGGATACGGTAGGAACAATTACAATGGAATATGGACCAAAAGAAAATACTTCTGTAGAGTTAATGTCTTGGTCTAATAATAACATGATATTTACATGACATAGATGCAATAAAAAGTACATAAACAAGGAACGTCGTGATGTACATATGGCTACATGTGAAGTTGAGAGCGATGATAAAGATACATATGCGGTTGCCTTAAAAATGGCTTGTTCAATAATGTACAATAGGGAGGAAACAATGTTGTACCGTAGGTATGATTAGAACCCGAAATTAAAAGATGTTATCGTTGATGTGATGTCTACTAACATGTTGTTACATGGTGGATGGACAAGTAAACCAAGGCATGTTCATTCTATGGGATTGGACAATTACAGAACGTATGAAAAGCAAATAGGGATTTGGGTCAATGAATGCATGATGAATCCAGGTAATAAAATGAGTGCTGCAATGATGCAGAAAACGTTACGCACTTGTATCCCGATTATTGTTTAATTCCTTCTGAAATGAATATCAACAAAGTAATTCAGAAAATGCTTAGACGATACAAATTATTAATTCAAAAGGAAGGGGAGAATCAGGTTAATTTTCCTTCTATTTGTAACAATCGGGTGGCAGATTTACATAATTCATCCAAAGAGATGGGGCTTGAGTCAGGGACTGCAACGCTTAGAGAACGAAAAAATGGTATAGCAGCGAGGTATTCAGACTTGATTTCATAAATAGTAGGTGAAGATCGTGGTATACGACCACGAATTGTAAGGTATGCATTGATTACTAAGCTTGATGTTCTCTGTTCTAGTATTCCTTCTGATTTTCCAACCGATGCCCAAATCAAGAATAAAGGTAACGTCAAGAATAAAATTAAGAAAAAAGAAACGATATAGTATATAGTTGTATTGTGGACAGTTGTGTTTCCTACGTATGTTATGATGTAATTTGTTCTTTAGGGAGCAGAGACTTATTTCATTATTGCTATCATATCGTTAATACATGTTTTGTGTATTTCTTGATGAATGCAGTATTATTCTTGTTGATTGAGACAATGTTTTGTTCCAAGTGTCAACTACTCTATATAAATCTTACCATATTGTTTTATGCAAAGGTTCAGTATACAATTGCGACGTGCAGTTATTTTCCTTTAAAATACAAGGAAAATGTTTTTCTACATTATAATTTTCATTTACTTTCTTCTTTTATCGATTGTGTTATGTGAGTTTATAGGTTTTTTGAAACTAATGGATTCTTAATCAAGCTAAAAAAGCTATTGTTTTCTTTCAATTTCAACGTTTTCTATATTCTTCCTCCTAAGTTGTTGATATCAACTATTCAGAATATATTAGGATTGTTCCAAGTATTGTCATAATAGTACTCACAATTTCCTCTTATATTTTTTTCAATGAAAACCGTTCACAATTTATATGTTTCATTTACATTATTATATAAACCATAATTTACTTTACTGTTTCCAGTAACTGTTTGTATACCTTTCTTATAATTCATACCGTAGGAATGGTAATTCTGGTATCAATTGAAATCATTACTTTCCGGAAAATTGTCCTATTTTAAACCCAAAACATTCGGGTGTGCTGCGTTATGTTGTCTGTGGATTGAGTCATGTTATATGTTGGCTGCGTATGCCTTTTGTTGTAATTGTCCGATTACTACAATTTTTTTCTCAACTGAGATGTAACCATATTTCTCAGGTACGTCACATTCGACGGCTCATTATCCATTTTATAGCCATTTACCATCGCAATTTTAGCTGCTAAAGTCAAAACCCACATCGGTTCAGTGATCCTTCTGAGGACAAAGTCATAAGGAGATGCATCAAAGGTTGCGCGAGCAATTCAAATCTTAGACGGTGAAAACTATCATCACTTTCGTCTCCGGTGGATATTGTGATCGATGACGTTTGTGTCGGTGATGATAAACTCGAGACGACGGTGGAAGGGATTACGATCGATGACGTACCTGCTGTTGTGACTGACGAGTTGCTTGAAACGGGGATCGATTGTCTTCTATACGTCTGGTGCTGGTGATGGTATGTGGTTTGATATGGAGGTGATTGTGGACGAGTTCGTGATCGCACTTGTTACTTCATATTTCTATGGCGCTGATTTTGATGCCGACTCCTACAGTATTGTGATTAGTGATAGGCAACATGTTGACAATCGCTACGAAAACTATAATTACGGCCATGCTCGGAATATTTATTACTCAGATTGTGATGACTGAACCCATTACTATTGCGATTGTGACTGTTTTGATGACGACGGTTAGTTGGATAATTCCTGTATCTGTTAGCCATCGGCGATAATGGTGAATTATGGTGGTAGTGATATGTCGGTTTCGTTATTGTTGATTTTTATAGTAACGGTGAATGTTGATACTGTTGCTATTGGAAAAATAATATAGTATTGAATTTTTGATACTATTTTTTAATGTTATTGATAATATTATTGACTGCTTATGTTGATAATATTGATAAAGAAGATATTATTGATTGTTGATCATGTTCCTATTGATAATGTTGATAGTAATGAATTTTGATGTTATTTTTATTGGTAAAGATGAGAGTGTTGAACGTTTTATATTGTTGTTGTTCGTAATGATGATATTGTTGACTGTTGTTATTGTTGATATCTTCATTGATGATTGTACTGATTTGTTGACCTTGTTCATGATGATGATGAACATAATATTTGATGTTTATGTTATTTTTATTTGTAAAATTAATGGTATGATTGCTTGTTATTTACGGGGAGTACTGATGTTGACAGTGGTAAGGGGAAGGCGAGTATATCCTCACTATGGTAAAAGTGCCACGATAATATTATAAGTTGAATATCGTTAATGATAATATTAATAATAATTAAAGATGTTGTTAATTGTATATCGTTAATGATATGAAGATTATTAATTGAAGATGGTGAAAAGGAAGAAGTCTGAAAAAGTAAGTAGTATTTCTGTTTAAATGATTTCCATTTCGAATGAAGAAACTCAGCATCGAATCATGAAGCACATGAAGTACTGTCATTGAGCTAAATACAGTGCATGCAGTGTAAAACGAATGGGAATCTTGTATTGTATTTCGTTAATTATAGAAACAGGTGTTTACACTATTTGTGTGCTCCACGTGCCGTTTCTTCAAAAGTCGAACAAAAATTACCGCAAAATGTGATGTAATTTAATTGACTGATATATTTGAAAATATATAGATTGCCTTCACTTCTTCACATGTGTTATTCTTGTTCATGTAGTACTGTATTAGTGTATTCATGTCAGGGTTACAGTCAGAGACAGGCACTTTCAGAATGTTGCATACACCATATGAACATAACATCCCCCATTTTTTTTCACTTCCAATAATTAATACTCAACGAAAGGACATTACCGTTCACCACCTCTGTCCGCATTTTCAACAGTACGTGTTTTAATATTTTCAACAAATGTTTACAACCATATACGCGTAAATCAATGAATTCGTTGTCAACACTATTTTCACATCACCTAACGTTAACATTATATCAAGCATTACGACCTTCAACATCAATAATCACATCAATCTCAACATTACCATCACCACCACCATCAACATTATCATCATTATCAACATTATCAACATCACCGTTAACATCAGCATTACTGTTGTCTCCTAAATCATCATTATCTTCATCTTTAAGAAGAACATCAACATTCTCATCATAACCATTCTCATCCACTCAAATACCGCAAACATTATCATCTACATCTTTCTCAGCTTCTTCATCAGTAAAACAATAGTAATGATCTCCAAAAACGAGATCAGATTTATTATAATCAACAAATTTATCTAAATCATCATCTTCATCATGATCAAGATCTCGATCATCAACACAAACAATATCACTAAAAGCATCATCTTCACTATCAACATTTTCCATCATCATAATCATCATCATAATTGTTATCACATTCTTCAACATCAACAGCAGCATCACTATCATCCCTAAATTATCATCAATATCATCAACATATTTGTCATCAACATACTTATCCTCATCTTCAACTTAATATTCAACACTTCCATTATTAACAACATTTACATTTTCTTCACCTTCTCCTTTAACCAAATCAATATCAATAACATGTACAACATGTTCCATCTACATCATCATTAATACCATCTACCTAATTATCATCAACAAAATCAACGAAAATAGTATCGACAACATGAACTTCAAATCCATATACACCACAAATATCACCCTCTTTTCATTCTTTAAGAAAGGAACTAAGTTTGAAACTCATGTTACTATCCGGATTGATTGCATACTTTGAACATGTTTGTGGTAAGCCATACTATCATTACGTGCGCACAAACAAAATGATATGGTCACATTCTGTTTACACATTGCCTCCGCCACTACCTCCTTATCCCCTTCCGCAAATTTATCATCATTCCGAATTTGTACCAAAAGATTTTTCATTTCCCTACTTTCTTTCCGTAAGAATTGTTTTGTTCCATGTGTTGAAGCCCATACAGTAATGATAGTGAAGAAAC